>SJYC01010689.1:0-103641 GCA_006408675.1 Madoqua kirkii | reverse complement strand
CCGGCGAAGCAGCCTGCCTGCGTTCCCAGGGGCGTGGGGCCTTCCCGCATGTGTGGCCGTGAGCTCAGGGGCAGCCGGAAGGCCCGGGCCCAGGAGAAGCAGGAATGACCCCTGGAGGCTCTGACAGCCGAGGAATGGTGTGGCTGGCCGAGGTGTTTGTAGGGGGTGGGTACTGGGCTCCGGAGGGAAGAGGGCAGCTTGGAGACCAGCGCAGAATGCAACGCCTGGGAAACGGGTTCGGCTGTTACACGTGTGTGTGCGCTGTGCTTAGTCGCTCAGTTGTGTCCAACTCTTTGCGACCCCATGGACTGTAGCCCACCAGGCTCCTCTGTCCATGGGATTCTCCAGGCAAGAATACTGGAGTGGGTTGCCATACCCTCCTCCAGGGGATCTTCTGGACCCAGAGATGGAACCCAGGTCTCCGGCATTGCAGGCAGATTCTTTACCGTCTGAGCCACCAAGGAAGCCCAAAACAACTGGAGTGGGTAGCCTTTCCCTTCTCCAGGGGATCTTCTTGACCCAGGGATGAAACCCCAGCCTCTCGCATTGCAGGCTGATTCTTTAGCAGCTGAGCCACCCATCCGCACCCTCAAAGAAGCCAGGAGTTTTTCAGCAGCATTTCTCACAGATTGCAGTTGTCAAATAATTTGGGGAAACCCTGACTTGGATAAATAAAGGTAGTGTCTTTAGTGTGAGACTTCACAAGGTCTTTAAAGAGCTGATGTGTAGTTCGAGTGCCCAAGGAGGCAAGGGGAGAGATTATATGGCATTTTTCATAATATTTACACCACAGATTTTTTAAAAAGCATCTTGTGAGACCCTAGGAACATACTTTGGGAAGCACTGACTTCTCACAGGATGAACAATGTAGTGTGGCTTATGACCTTCTACCAGTGGCCTCTTCTTCACAAGGTCTTTAAAGAGCTGATGTGTAGTTCGAGTGCCCAAGGAGGCAAGGGGAGAGATTATATGGCATTTTTCATAATATTTACACCACAGATTTTTTAAAAAGCATCTTGTGAGACCCTAGGAACATACTTTGGGAAGCACTGACTTCTCACAGGATGAACAATGTAGTGTGGCTTATGACCTTCTACAAGTGGCCTCTGGCCTCAGATCTCCCCAGGATGCCTGCTTTTGCTCAGAACATTCTCTGACCTTTCACCCATCCCTTCGCCAGGTGAAGCCAGAGCTGTTAGTCCTCCGCGACAGCCTTAGGACCCACCCCAGGCAGTGGGGGGGAATCATATCGCTGCCTTACGTAGCCCTTTATCACAGCATAATGTTTTATTTGTTCACACTTCTGTTTCCTATGCAAAATTGCCAGCTTTCTGGAAAAGAGCCACGAACCTTTATTTAATCCTGTTTAACGCCCTGCAGTGTCTGCCAGGCAGCTGTTGCCAGTGAAGAAGCAAAGGAACGCAGAGGAAGACACGGAGGGTGCTGATGGAGCGGCAGGCGTCGCTCTATGGTTCCCGTGGGCGCCCCCTGGTGTCCCTCCTGTTACTCGCGGGCGACAGTCTGTTCCGCCTGTTTGTACTTCCAGCCCTGGTTTCATTTCACACACAGACTCTCCCCTGCCTCCAACTAGGGGTTTATTTCAGTTCTTCCCCTACATCCTCAGCATCCGTGTCGTGTCCTCCTGCTGCTGCTAAGTCGACTCTTCAGTTGTGTCTGACTCTGTGCGACCTCATAGACGGCAGCCCGCCAGGCTCCTCTGTCCACGGGATTCTCAGGCAAGAACACTGGAGTGGATTGCCGTTTCCTTCTCCATCCTGTCCTAGCCGTTCCTTAAAATTTAAACCCTTCTTCAGAAAGACTCTCAAACTAAAGCCTCTGTTATAAATAGCTCTGGCTGGCTTATAAAGGGGTTATCAACCTGTGGGAATTCTCTAGGTTTTTCTTGTCTCACCAAATCGTCTTTAGACGAGTCCTTGATTAAGCCCGACAAGAACCTTAATTTCTTCCGCTCAGCCTGGGGTGGTTTCTGCAGCTCGGCTCCGCCCCTCTCCCGGCTCCGCCCCTCTCCCGGCTCCGCCCCTCTCCCGGCTCCGCCCCTCTCCCGGCTCCAGGTGTCTGGAGGCAGAAAATTGCACAGAGAAGTCCTGCTAAGTCGAAGGAGAAGCCGGCTCTGCTGTCAACTTGGTATGAGCCTGGAAGGCCGCACCATCCATAATCAACATGAGAAGAAAGGAATTGTTTTCAGCAGGAAGTCAGTCTAGCATGATCCCTACACGTAGGAAGTGTTGAACTAATCTGTGTGACCCTCAACAAAATGGTAGCCAAGCAAATCCCACAAGCTGTCAGGAGGATCAGGCACCACGGTCAAGCTGGGGTCATTCCAGGGTCACAAGCATGGCTTGCAAATGAGTCCGTGTCAGACAAGAGACACATACATGATCATAGATGCAGAAAAAGCATTCGATAAAACTCGGTATCCTTCATGATCAAAAAGAAACCCTTGCCAAAGTGGGTGTGCAGGGGACACAGCTCAACATGGTAAGAGCCCTTCACGCCAGACCCACGGCCGACACAGTACTAAACGGCGAAGCGCGGGATAAGGCTGTGTGGAGCACAGGCAGGACACAGAATAAACAGCTTCCTAGCTCCTCTGGAAGTGGATCACGACAGAGTGATGTTTATGAGGAAGTGTCAGGAATGAAATCTCAAGAGTGAAAGAGATCTGTGTTCCCATGTAAAGATGCTTCTGAGGTTGAGGGTGATACGAGGTCACTCACACTTTAGAATCTCCCTGCTCCTCCAAAGGGGACCCTGGACCGATGGCTTCAGTGGGAGTTCAGAGCTAGTTATCGGTAGAAACACAGGATTTCAGACCCCACCCCAGACCCACTGAATGCAAACCAGCACGTGAGTGATCTGTATGCCCCACTTCCATCCAAGGGGCAAGATGTTTAAGAAAAGACTCTATCGGATGATGATCAGAATAAATTGTTCCATGCCTGGAGATCACGAGAGGGATGGATGAGGTAAAGTGACGGACTAGAAAATTATACTGATTTGAGGATAAGGATAAAAAAGATTCAGTTAATAAAACTCAATAGGACTAAGGTGTCTGAAAGTAGAAATGTGAGAGTTCTCAGATGCAAGGTGGTGGTTCTTTCCTTTGTGTTAGATCCCTTGGGCTTCTATACTTGGTTAACCACAAACCAGGGAGCTTAAAACAGTAGAGATGCGCCCTTCCCCGGCTCTGAAGGCTTAAGTTCAGAGTTGGGGCATCGGCAGCACTGGTTTCTCCCGGAGCCCTGAGGGAGAAGGTCCCCTCCTCTCTCCTTGGTCCCGAGTCTCGCCGTCCTCGGCATTCCTTGGCTTGTAGGCATGCGGCCCCCATCTCTGCCCGCCTTGCCCCTTGCTGCTCTCCCAGCGTGTCTCTATCTTCTCAATAGACACCTGGAATATTGAATCAAGGCCCCACTCTTCCCCAGAATGACCTCCTCTTAATGGCATCTGCGATGCCACTGTATATGAATAAAGCTCTATCCTGAGGTTCTAGGAAGGACATGACCTGAGGGGGTACTGTTTACCCCACTTCATCCATCCCACAAGAACAACAGTGGCAAGTGTCTGCCCCGGGGACCTGACAAGGGAGGTGTGGTGATGAGAGAGGTGTGGGCCACCCCCCCCCAGTGCCGAGGGGGCCGTTTGGCACACGTGGGCTGCCAGTGGACCACAAGCAGGAGACCCTGTACTTCCTGCCTCTTGGGCGTACACCTGCTTGCAGTGATTGAACGCTTGTCCTTTGAAAAACTCTGGGTTCAGCAGTCTAAAAACAAAGAATGTGGCCCTATTTTTCCCCTAAGCAGCTAAGTCTTATTTTATTATTATTATTATTTTGATTATTTTTCTGAGAAACTATGTCTGAAAGAATAAGAGGTCAAATAGAAGCGCAGCATCCCTGGCTGAGATAGAGACCAAATTGTAAAAGGAGACAGGCTTTTAATCCTGCAGATGCTGCTGCTGCTAAATCGCTTCAGTCATGTCCGACTCTGTGCAACCCCATGGATTGTAGCCTCCCAGGCTCTTCCATCCATGGGATTTTCCAGGCAAGAGTACTGGAGTGGGGTGCCATTGCCTTCTCCACCTGCAGATGCTAGGCAGCAAAAATAGACGAGCTGAGATGGCTAGGGGTGGGACATCCTGTATTACCCGGGAGGCCCAGGTGAGGGTCCAAAATCAGACGGAGAGAGAATGGGAAGTTTAGCAATGCTATCTGGAGATGCCCTGGGCTGAGGTCGGTTAGCTCTGAGGATGGGGCCAGCGTCCGTTCATCCGTCCCCTGGACCTTGATTGGAAAGCCTCCCCTGGACAGGTATTCTGAGCATAAACTAGTGTCCTGGAAGAGATCACAGTCTGTACACAGAAAGGTAGAATTCTGAGAACTGGTTGTACTTCTCGGAGACAGAAGGAAAATTTGGAGAGATGTAGTCTCATGGTGTCAGAGGGCCAAGGAGGCTCCACAGTGCACTCAGGCTGGGGCTTGAAAGGAGCTGGGGGCTGAGTCAGGGGCTCCTTGGTTGAGCAAAGCTGCTCTCACGCTGGAGTCGTGCCCTGCCTGTGTGTGGCCTTCTGCAGATAAAATCAGCCCCAGTCTCTGCTGCCTTCTCTGACCTTCCCCGAGGACTCTAAAGAAGGTTAGACATTCCTGGGAAGATAGTGGGGCTCCCAGGGGCTACTCAAGAAGGCCGACAGAGCCGGGCCGCCTAGAAGTTCAGCTCCTTTGTTTGGACTCCGCCGTTTCCCATTCAGCGGTGGGAGCCGTTATATCGCTGTCAGGGCTGGCTTGTCGCACATCTGGCTGCCAGGTTGGGCTGAAGCGACTAGTGACTTCTCTGGGAGGTCACAGTATGAGGTCACAGTCTGAATTAGTGATTCTTCTCTGCAGAGAGTAGGTGTTGTCAGTGTTTACAAGCGAGCCTCGAGACAGCCTTAGACAGATGACTTGTTTCCAACATGCTTAACGAGGAAAGCTGCCCTTGGCTTTGATCATCCCAGTTTGGAAAGCTCAGCTTATCAGCATGAGACAAGCATCCCATCTGACAGTCACAGGTCCAGGGGGCCCTGCGTCCCTCCAGGGGATGGATGTTCAGGCACCATGGAAACTCAGGCTGGATGACATGGTTGGCAGTGGCATTTTTTTTTCCCCTACCCTGCTAGAGTCAGCACCTGTCTTGGGCTGACTTTTCTTCCAATGGAGGAGCTTGGCGTTTAAAAACTGAGTCATTTTTCACAAGAAAATAGACTGTGGGCCCCCAGGGAGGCGGGGAAGAGCCAGTCCCCCCACAGGGAGGAAGAAGGGGGCAGGCTGGATGGAACGACTCACTGATGCTTCAGCTTCAGAAATAAAAAGAAACCTTTCATGCCCCGAACAGCTTAAAACACAGCTTGGATTTCCTGGGGAAGAAGACACCAGCTCAGCCCATTCATTTCAGTTTGTTGCCCTTTATGGTTTCTGCCCACAGATGAAGGAGGCCCAGCTTCTTGAATCGTATTAGCTACAGACTCAGCATGAAGCCAGCCCTTGCAGGCTTCCTTCTGCTGATCTGTGTTTGGCCCGATTAATCAAACTCGGCCAGAACTCGCTCACACCCAGCAGGACCAGTTCCCTGGGCAGGCAGCCTGTGCAGTTGGGCAAGTCCCCACTCTCAGAGGGGCGCTGAGCTTCGCTTAAGGCACATTCGGCTGTTGTCATCTTCAGAGTCTTAATTACTGCCCAGGGAACCCACGTTCTCCGTTTGCAGTGGGCCCTGAGAATTGTCGATGGTCTCTGTGCCACCCATGCCCCTGCTGCCCTCAGCGAATCTCAGATCTTTCCATCTCAGCTCCAGCGTCGCCTCCACACACAGCCCCCACCAGCTGCACCAGTTAGAACACTGGCAGTTTTAACACAGCCTGGCCGACACCAGTGGAATAGCAGCCTCTGCGTGGCACGCGCTGCCCTGAGTGGTTTGTATGGATTTTCTCCTTTCATCCTCTCAGCAGCCCTGCAGCCCGCTCTTGCTGGATCTTCGGGGTCTGGGGGGTCCTGGGGACTTGTCCATCCAGGAGCACACTCACCTCCCACAATCGAGTTGTGAGAGCATAGTCTTTGATGATTTGAATATGAAATGTCCCAGCTAAGAGGAAGAGCCCCAAGACCACCCCAGGCTGGAGGCTAGCATGGTCCCCCTGGGAGCCGCCAGACACAAAGGCCCGGGTGGTTCTCCTCCAGGAGAGAAGCGCAGCAGCACAGAGCACCCATCTGTGGTGGGGAGACTCCGAGGGCTGCACCCCCGCTCTGTCGTCTCGAGCTGGCCGCCCAGCCTGCACTCCTTCAGTGACAGGTTGGTTGGTGGTTTAGTCGCTAAGTTGTGTCTGACTCTTGCGACCTCATGGACCGTAGCCCGCCAGGCTCCTCTGTCCATGGGATTCTGCAGGCAAGAATATTGGAGCGGGTTGCCGTTTCCTTCTCCAGGGTCTAAATTAAGTTTCTTCCAGCTGCAAAGTTCCAAGATGTCTTCATTCAGAATCTCTGGGTGGGATGGAGGGGTGATTCAGATCACCAAGAGATCTTCAGATTTTTATGGAGATGGTCCAGCACTAGTCACTCCGACTAAAAAGCAAAGGACTGTGTATGGAATCTGCAAAACTGGCACTGATGAGCCTAGCTGCAGGGCAGGAATAGAGAGACTCACAAGTCCACAGACTTGTGGACACAGCAGGGGAGGAGAGGGTGGGACGGACTGAGAACAGAGCACGGACACGCATACACTGTCGCCTGTAAGAGAGCTCGTGGGAAGCCGCCGCTCAGTGTCTCATCACAATCTTCCTTCGGTCTTTACTGCCTATGCCAAGGGCGGGTGGTCTTTACCTCACTGCACAGCTTTTGTTCTTTCTATCAATAGTCTTGTCAGCCGTTGCCCGTTCTGGCCTAGGGTGGGAATATGGGCTTCCCAGGTGGCGCTAGTGGCAAAGAACCTGCCTGCCATGCAGGAGACTCAAGAGCTGCAGGTTTGATCCCTGGACTGGGAAGATCCCTGGGAGGGAGGGCACAGCAACCCACTCCAGTCTGCTTGCCTGCAGACTGCCACGGACAGAGGAGCCTGGCGGGCTGCAGTCCATGGGGTCGAAGGAGCCAGACACGACTGAAGCGACTTCGTACACACGCACACAGGAATAAAATATATTTTCTGCACACCAGGAGTTTCCCCATTGAAATGTTTCTTTTAATACTGGTGAAGGGTCATGATTTTTTTAAGAATTGTTTCCTTCCACCCAAACTCACAGGTACAAAGGATTTAAAGGCAACTGTTCCATGACCTTCATTGATCAGTTTAAAGCCCTCCACCAGTGTAACAAGTACTGTAAAATGCTGGGGTTGAAGTCGCTGCAGGACAGCAGCCGGAAGCAGAAGAAGCCAAGCCTCGGGCGGAGCAAGATTCAGCCCAGCGCCACCGCCGTGAAGAAGGCGGCCTCCAGGAGCCCGGCGGAAAAGAAAAGCTGACGTCCCCTGTTCACCTACGGTCACTGGCTGGCAGCGCACCGCCTCGTGGGGAGAAATCTAATCACCCCAGAGGGAAGGCACAGCCTGCAGAGTGACGTGACCATCTTTTTCCCTACCGCCTGTTCTCCGAGCTGCTTCCAAAACCGTCACCTGCTGTCTTCCCTGAGATGGATTCAGAGCCGGCTTGGCGACCAGACTTATGGGAGACTGGATCCACTATCAGTCTCAAGTCCCTCTTTGTAGCCTTTGCACGCCCTCACGTATGTGTCTGTGTATCTGCACGTGATTGCCATGTGGCGGACTTGCACCCCTGCAGACTCTGTCCACAGCCTGTCCCTCGCCAACCGCCTCCTGACCTCGAGGATTCCAGACGCCCCCAACTGCTACACTGACAGAGAATGTGGATTCTGTCGCTGGGCCGAGCTGTTGCGCAGATGCAGACGGTGCTGTTGTAGCCGGAAGGGGCTCTTGAAACGTCAGGCCATTTCCCGCCAGCACTCACACATCCCCTCGTAACGTTCTGTTTAATTAAACTCGTCTTTAGATACAAAGTGTAAGATGCATGTATTCACCCAGACAGTTGTTCTTCAGAATGTGTGCTGTGTCGCCTTCCCCCAGGAGTAGTAATTTAGTACTTTCCTGATATGTCTACTGGAGCACAAGCTATTTTCAGCTGTGTTTTCCCCCTGTTCTTATAAGCACTTCTTCCAGGTTAAAGCACTTCATCCGGTGTGGCCCCTCCCCCCATTCCATATTCCCTATTATTAGTTTCTTACATGAGGGTGATACCTTTGTTATAACTGAGGAACCGATGTTGATTCGTGACAACTCATTCAAGTGCGTGGTTTACACTTCCGTCCACGCTTGGTGCTCACACTCTCTGGGTTTTGGCACCCGCGTGATGACGCGTGTGCAGCACACCAGGGTCATTTCACTGCCCCGAACATCCTCTGCGCTCCGCCCATTCCTGCCTCCTTCCCTCGAGCCCTGGCTCCTGGGAGCCACTGGTGGTTTTACTATCTCCGTACTTTAGCTTTTTCCGGAAGGTCACATAGGAGGAGCCCTACAGGATGTTATCCTTTTCAGATAGCTGGCTGTTGTGTAAGATGATTCAGCCGCTCCCTGACTGTATCTGGCAGGATGGTTAGGCCTCCTCTGAAGAGGAGGTTCCTTAAACTGAAAGCGGACATGAACACCCTGGGGTCTTGTGGAGACGCAGGCTCTGATGCTGGGGGCTGCACCTCCATCACCTTCCCCGGGAATCTGCGTGCGGCAGCGGCTACCGCGCTTGTTGCGGGGGGTGTGGGGGCGGTTTCTAGATCACAAGGAGCAGGATCCTGAAATGGTGAGGGGAGTAACGAGACCTACAGTTCCCCAGGCCGGTTGGCTGGAGGAGGCCCCCCAGCTCCTTGGATTCTGGGAGGTGGTGGCCTGGGGCAGGGCAGAAACGCTCAGTGATCACCGAGCGCGGTCTGCTGTGTTGGCCTCACTCAGGTTCCTTAGAGTCTCTAGGCTGCTTCAGCTTGAAAACGCTCCCCCTACGCATGGGGTTTAGCTAAAAAAAAAAAGGCATAGATGAGATTCTTGTTTCGAAAAGGGATTTGAAGGAGCAACACTGCAGCTAGCCGCAGCTCCTCTTTTCAGAAAATCTGCTACCTCCAGCTCTTCTGACGTGATTCTCCCAGCTCCAGATTACAAAATGCTCATTTTTCTACACAGCTGCTGCAGCCTGCTCTCCCCACGGAGATCCTGTGGATGTATTTGGCATTGAAGTTCTAGAACGTTCCATGGTAACAGGGCACAAGCCACATTTTGATTGAAGTTAGTGCATGTATGTCAGTGTGTGACCGAAGGGCTCTCTCTTTGGTAATTCGTAACTGTAAAAATATCAGTACTGGGACTTCCCTGATGGCCCTGCCATGCCAGGGACGTGGGTTCGATCCCTGGCTGGGGAACTAAGGTCCCACATGCCTCAGAGCAGCTAAGCCCTGCACCACAGCTAAAGTCTGTGCACCGCAAGGAGAGATCTCACATGATGCAGCTGAGACCCGAAACAGCCAAAAGAATAAATATTAAAAAGTATATCAACACAAGGGTTCAAGAAAACCCTGGAAAGGTGCAAATTGAAAAGCCGAGGTCATCCAGTAACCCTCCTGCCCTCCAGCTGGCTTTGATTTTGGACTTGGAGTCAGTTGAAGGGAAAGGATTTCCTCCCAGATTTGGCATTTTGCAGGCAGCCCACGGGGAGGCTTGGATGGAGCTGCCCCTGTTTCCTTTTATGGATGCTGAGATTATTTTTCAAAGTGCCTTTATTGTTTGTTGGAATCCAATTTCATCTGTCTATAAATATTTGGAGGACCAGGGACAGAAGGGTGCCCACAGGGGGGTTTGTCCCAGCCAGCGCACCCGGGGATGGCCTTTGTGGGCTGTGTGGCCGTCTGTCCAGCCACCCAGACTTTAACCTTCTGTTCTGAGATGAAAGGCCATTTTCCTCGCACAAATAACAGGGTGTGTGTGCTGTGAGCTCTTGGTTGTTCCCAGGTCTCAGAAATGCCCCCGCCCATTGCCATTATTCTAGCTTATTTTGCATCACATCCAGTTCTCTGGTTTTTCCCACTTGTCTCCGGAAGTGTGAGCTGTTAGGTCTATAAACACAACAGACGCTCGACCGAGACCCAGCTGGGACAGCCTGGTGGGTCCAACTGGGGATTTTGTGCCTGATGCCCACAGGGTGGTCATACAGTGGAAGCATCTCCTTTTCCGAAAGGGCTCGGCAGTGGAGCTCCGCGATGGGCAGACACGTGATGATAAATGAGCAGCTCATTCAAACATGCTTGTGCTTTCAACAGCTGGTTTCGTGAGGATGGCTGACAGACGAGGACTTGCCGCCGCTGGCGTGCTGTCCTGGTGATGTATGGTTTGGGACGCAGGGCTGCCCAGCCCGTGTGAATATCTCACAGCATCTTGTCGCAGTGCCTCCCCGACCATGCTTCTGATGAGCCTCTTAACAGCAAAGGGTTTTAATAGATTCTTAATAAGAAGAATACCCAAAGCAGTAATAATTATTTTCTAATTATGAAGTGTTCTCGCTTCTAAATATGCATCCTGTTTTGTGTATGTGCTGGGCATGTGTTCAAGTGTTTGCAGACGGAGGCGCTGGCCTGGCCCCATCCTGGCTGGCTTCCTTTGTCTACTCTCTGCTCCGCCGGCCCAGCGTGTGCAAAAGGAACAGATGGGCGCTTCTCCTCCAGTTAGATCTGCAGATGCTGCTTGGGCTTAGAGCTCTGAAAAGCCAGAGACACAGAAACCTCTCTGCCTTCCTGCAAAGGGTATGTTTTCCAGCTGTCTGCGGTGGCAGCTCCTAAATCCTCTGAAAACCAGCTTGTTCTCAACCCTCCTGTAAAAGCTGAAAGGCAAGATGGACCCCAGGTTCATCTGTGTGGTCACATGAGCAGACGTCAACCTGACATGCAATGAACAAATACTCAAAGTATAAATTGTACCTGCAAAGAGTTGGACGTGACAGAGAGACTGAACAGCAAATGTTACCACTAGATCAAGAACTTTAAAAAATCCATTCTTTATGAGAGGCCCACATGGACCCAGGTAGAAATTATTTCAGACTTGTTTTCAAAAACCACGTATTAAAAACTCTTACTTCGTATTTTGTATTGAGGTGTAGCCGATTAACAACGGTGTGACAGTTTCAGGTAAACAGCAAAGGGACTCAGCCATGCATATACATGTATCCATTCTCCCCCAAAGTCCCCTCCCATCCAGCCCACCACCAGCGTGGAGCAAAGTTCCATGTGCTATACAGGAGATCCTTGCTGGTTATCCATTTTACATATAACAGTGATTACATGTCCCTCCCAACTATCCTTTTCCCTCATCCCTCCCCACACACTGTGTAAGTTCGTTATCCAGGTCTGTGAGTTGGTTTCTGATTTGTAAGTAAGTTCCTTAGTATCATTTCTTTTAGATTCCACATATAAGGGATGTCATACAATGTCTTTCTCTGACTTAGTACAATAATCTCTAGGTCCATCCACGTTGCTGGAAATGGCATTATTCATTCTTTTTTGTGGCTGAGTAATATTCCCGTGTATACATGGACCACATCTCCTTTACCCATTCCTCCCTTGATGGACATTTAGGTTGCTTCCATGTCTTGAAAACCACACATTCTTGATCAGATGTGATTGCAAAGAGCAAGTTGGTCAGTGTTGATTTCAGGGGCACAGACTTCCGTTTTAGCATCGGAAGCAGCTCTAATGGGCCGTCTCCCCTCTGTCTGCCTCCCAGCCCATTTCTTCTCTTCCTGCACTCACCTCTACGTGGAAGGTAAGGTTTGGCTGCTCCCCAGAGGTGACTTGTCAATGATTCTTTCTCTGTAGTCGTTTCCCAGGGCTGCGGTAACAAAGCACCACAAGCGGGGTGGCTGAAACAACAGAAGTTGACGGGCTCATGTCCTGGAGGCTGAAGACCCCGGCTCGAGGTGCTGGCGGGCCCTGATCCCTGCCACGGTCCTGGAGGAGGCCCTGCTCAGGACCCCCGTCAGTTCTGGGAGTTCCTCGGCCTGTGGCCGCAGGAGTGTGGTCTTCTCCCCAGGTGCGCGTCTGGGTCCGCATTTCCCCTTTTTATTATAAGGACACCCCTGCCACTGGCTCAGGGCGCTTCCTAACCAAATCCTCCTTTTAGCGTGACTACCTCTGCATGGACCCTGTCTCCAAGTCACATGCCGAGGTCCCTGGGGGTTAGGACTTAGCCATGTGAGTCTTTGGAGGGACAGTTCAACCCAGAGCGTGTCCTCGTCCTTCACGCACGAGAAACAGGAGGCTGCCCCTTCGTTGCACAGCGGATGGGCTGTGAACGTGAGGCTTGTCATACCCAAGCAGGTTTATACTCAGACTCCCAGATTAGTGTATCTCTGAGCTCCAGACCTTCCTATGTCATAGCCTCGTCAGCATCTCCATCTGAATTTCCGGCTGGAGCCTCAGACCTGGTCTACACAACACTACGGTCATGACTCTCCCCAGATCTGTTTCTCCACCGTCTTCCTCATCTCAGAAGATGGCAGCTTCAGCCCATCAAGCCCCAAACCCAGCAGTTATTCCTATCCCTTCTCTTGCTGCCACGAACCACATCCAGGGCCCTGTCCAGTCCCGTTCTCTATCCTTTGCGCGCACCCACGATCACCTCTGTCCCTCCCTCCTGGGGCCCAGGCACCGCCACCGCCCATCTGACTTTCGGCAGAAGCCCCTCCCTCGTCTCTGAATTCTGGCCTTGTTCCCACTCCAGCCTACTTCAGCAGAGCAGCAGAGTGATCTGTCAAAACCAAAAATGGGAGTAAGATGCTGCTTGTCTTAAATGTCCAGCACTCTCGCAGCACCCCTGCTCCCGCAGAGTAAAGGCCAAATGCACTACAAAGGCCGGCAAGACCCCACCCTGTCCCCCAGATGCCTCCTACCGCACCCCACACTAGTTCACTCAGGTCGTTCTCTGAACACTCCTGCCCCAGGGCCTTTGCACTTCCTGTTTCCCCATCTGAACCGTTGCTCTCCAGAAATCTGCCACCTCTTTCAAGTTTTTGCTGAAAGTCATCTTCTCAGAGAGTCCTTGCTGACCAAAGTCTAACTTGCAAGCCCCCTTCCTGCTTCCCTTACTCCCCTCTGAGCTTTATATCTCTAACTTTTACCACCAGGTGACATAATATAGATTTTTACTTGTTTTACAATTGTCTATTCCCCTTTGCATCCGACTAAGTTCCCTGAGGGAAGAATTTTTCTTCTCTGGTTTATTCACGGCTGCGTCCCAAGACCTGTGCCAGATTCCTGGCAGAGTAAGACCCTCTGATATAAAGATTTGTTCTCAGAATGAACACCTCTGACCCACCATCTGATGTTCTCCTCTGATGGAGAAATAAGGCATTAAAAAAAAAAGTATTTATCTGGCTGCGTTGGGCTCAGTAGTTGTGGTGTGGGCTTAATTGCTCTGAGGCACGTGGGATCAAACCTATGTCCCCTGCCCTGCAAGGTGGGTTCCTAAGCACTGGACCACCAGGAAGTCCCTGTAAGGCATTTCTATGTATGTCAATGTGACAGTGAAGTTGCTCAGTTGCGTCCAACTCTTTGCGACCCCATGGACTGTAGCCCACCAGACTCCTATTTCCATGGGATTTTCCAGGCAAGAGTACTGGAGTGGGTTGCCATTTCCAAATTTAACTTCCCTAACATCTTGGCGTGAGTCTGTGAGGTCTGAAAACCTTCTAAAGCAGAAAGGCAGTGTGGTGAGCAACGTGGCGTCCAGTCTCTGCCCCTCCAGAGACTGGGGGTTCCAGCGTGGCTAACACTTACCAGCTGTGTGAGGTTTAAAGAATGACTTAACCTCCCTGAACCAGACTCCCTCACAGATAAGTGGTTACTGAAGCAAACTTGGGTCCCCTCGCCCTCCTGCATCAAGCCAGTCTCCTGACCCTGGGCTGTGGTGGGGGAAAGTGCAGCTTGTCTTGCAAGCCTAAGCAACGAGCACAGGCAGCTCGAAAGGCCTGAGCTCTTAATGGGTTCCAGGGTGAGGGAGGGACCAGCGGCCTGAGAATGGTTTGCTGATTGATTGGTGAGGTGATCGAGCGCCAACGACGGCTTTCTGGCTCCAGCCCCTCCAGGGTCTGCGTGCTTGGGGTCAGCATGCAGCTGATTTCTTCCACCTGGTGGGGATTTCCGACTCTGCTAAACAATCCGAGGATACGGTTCAGAATATCATCTATAGCCCTTGAAGAGGAACTGAAGGTCCTTGACTTTGCTTTATGGCTAAGCTCTTAGTTTGTCCTGCTTCACCCTCTTCTTTGGTTCCTGTGTTTCCTCACTTTTAAATTTGCCCTTTAGAACTCAGGCAAGGCCTCGGAGGCTAAGGTCTTTCCACAGACAAGAGGCAGAGGGCACAGCAGGGCGCTCTTGGTGATAAAATGAGAAAGAATGACACCTAACTTGCAAGGATGAGAGAATTAATTTACATAGAAAGATAACTGACATAGGGTGGCAGTCACTAAATACAAACCATCACTACAACTTCCAAGCTTCGAAATACTTTTCACCTTGAAGTTAGTTAGAAATATCTGTATCTTAGTCGTAATAGAGGAATGAGTTTCATGAATCATTGTACTCTTTACTAGGGGAAAACAGTACAATCAAACAGCACCTAAAATGACCTACACTGTAATAAAAATTATTTCTTATTGATATTGAGAAAAGAGAAAAATGAGAAGAAATCATGTCATATGTATTTTCTTCCAAGTCATTTCACCATGTTGTTTTTATTGATTCTGGGCTACACAGTCCTACCACTAAGGGGATTGAGCAATCAAAGTCTTAATAACTTCTGCCTGCCTCTTAAATCCTCAATTTCAAGCATCAAGGAGCCTTCGCTGCCTAAAAAAATTGGTCCAGAAATTGCTGACAAGCCCAGCTGCATTACCTTCCTGCTGTTTTTTTAGATAAGCCAGCTTTGATCAAAGCCCTTCCATCCACCAGTTTCCCTTTCATCTTTCTGTTTTTCTGGAAGAGGTGAATTTTGAACAGAGCATAAAAGGAAGTGACAGGTGGACAGAGAAGAAAGGAAGGCAGTCCCGTGGGGAGAATCTCAAGAGCAGGGGTTCGGACGCAAGCAGAAAAGCATCCTTGGATGACAGCAAGCAAATCTGCCTGGAAACGCAGGGGGCTTCCACTGAGTAGGGAGAGAAAAGCCGCGGTCTTGGGGCATGGTGGAGCGGAGGGCCTTTGCTGACCGGCCAGAGACTGACTTGTTTTTGTGGCTCTACATGTTGCTGGAGGCTTAACACATACAGCTTGAGTGGCTAGAATGTGGAGAAGGTCGTGCTTGCCCAGGAAGGAGGCAGGCTGGAGAAGCAGAGGGGTGCGCTCCCTGCCACATGAAGCATCTCTGGGCCAACAAGCAGCCAGGAGGGGACCCAGAAACCATAAAGACACGGCATCCTAAGGGGCTCAGAAGCAAGCCATGGGCAGCCTGGAGGGGCCCAGAGATGGAGAGGAGACCTGGGGGCAAGGCCCAACGGGCTGTCGCATTTCCGCACCTGGAAACTTCCCTCTCAACACAGCTCTTCCCAGGGCTCCACAGAGCAGGGGTCAGCCCAGCACACGGGCCTCCTTTCCCTGAAAGGACAGCGACCAGCTGAGGTGGGGAGATCCTGGCAACTGCAGTTTGTTAGAGGCAGCTGCTGTTTGCGGGGAGCTCAGCGTGTTTCTCAGAATCGAGACTGTGGAAAAGCTCACCCTCAGTAACTGATTCCCTCAGCTCTGCTGCAGCTTCCAGGAGACCGCGCTGTCCTGTCACCGTGTCTATCCACGTCTTCCTCAGAGAGTCTCGGGATGCAGTCGTGAAGATCAGCACGGTCTCTGCTGTTGTTGCCAGATCTGTGTTACCAGGAGCCAGTAAATCAAGCCCCTCACTGCTTCCATCCCCTCACTTTCCAAAAATGTCATAAACAGGGAAGGAAAAGTGCCCTCGCTGCAGCAACCCGAGGGTGTGAATTAGATGTGAGCCTGTGCCCATGAGTCATCTTTCTCCGCGCTCCTTTCCATGGACACAATTGTGATAAACAAGAAAATCCACCTCTGCCCCCGAGGATGCGCTGAGCTGAGCCAAGGGCTCCTGCTTCCCTGTCCTCTGCACTCACCATGCCCCCGCTAGAGTTCCAGTCCACAGGACAGTCCCTTTATGCAGCACACGGGGTCCCCAAAACCCCAACTGAGCAAAATTCTCTTCCATCAAGTCCAATTTTAAGTATCCTGCTGCTGCTATTCCTAAGTCACTTCAGTCATGTCCGACTCCGCGCGATCCCATAGACGGCAGCCCACCAGGCTCCCCCGTCCCTGGGATTCTCCAGGCAAGAACACTGGAGCGGGTTGCCATTTCCTTTTCTAATGCATGAAAGTGGAAAATGAAGTTGCTCAGTTGTGTCCGATCTTCGTGACCCCATGGACTGCAGCCCACCAGGCTGCTCTGCCCACGGGATTTTCCAGGCAAGAGCACTGGAGTGGGGTGCCATAGCCAAAGTGGAAAGCTCTTTCTTAAAAAAAAAAAAAAACCCTTGTAGTTGATTGGAATTTTGAAGTTCCGGATGCTTCCGGTCTGAGGACATGGGCATTAACTTAGATGCTGAAGGCCAGTGTTTCCTAAAGAATGATGGTTGTTAGGAGGCACATAGGCATCCACTGGAGTTAAGTCCCTCGGGCTCCACCTTTCACTGGCGGTTTCCCCTCCCACCACTTCTGCTGGCGCTCTCCTTCACACCTTTCCTGAGATCTCTACTCAGAGTTCACCCTCAGGCTATCCCCCCAGGCCTCCAGCCCACTAAGCCAGGCCTTTTCAGTCTTGACTGTGCCTTGGAGTACCAGAAAGCTTCAGAAAACATTGATGCTTTCTAGGTCCTGGGCTTCCCTTGTGGCTCAGCTGGTAAGGAATCCACCTGCAATGCGGGAGACCTGGATTTGAGCCCTGGGTTGGGAAGATCCCCTGGAGAAGGGAAAGGCTACCCACTCCAGTATTCTGGCCTGGAAAATTCCATGGACTGTATAGTCCATGAGGTCGAAAAGAGTCGGACACAACTGAGCAACTTTCACTTTCTAGGTCCCACCCCAGAGCTTCTGACTGAACTGGTCTGGGGTATACTGTGGGCAGTGGGACTTTTGGACTGAGTTTTAATTACTTTGATAGATTTGATGCTTTCCCTTGAAGGGACTTTTATGAAGGCTTTATCACATAGGCATGACTGGTTAAGTCAAAGACCATTGGTGATTAAACTTTATCTCCAACCCCCTACCTCTCTCCCCACCCCAGAGATGGGTGGAGGGGTGCTGAGCATTCTCACCTAATCACAGGGTTGAACCCCTGGCAACCCAACTCCATCTTTAGGTTACCTAAGAACTTTCCAAAGTCACTTCGATAACATAACAAAAGACACCTTTATAGCTCTCAGTGCTTCAGTCAGTTCAGTTCAGTCGCTCAGTTGTGTCCGACTCTTTGCAACCCCATGAATCGCAGCACACCAGGCCTCCCTGTCCATCACCAACTCCTGGAGTTCACTCAGATTCACGTCCATCGAGTCCGTGATGCCATCCAGCCATCTCATCCTCTGTCGTCCCCTTCTCCTCCTGCCCCCAATTCCTCCCAGCATCAGTCTTTTCCAATGAGTCAACACTTCACATGAGGTGGCCAAAGTACTGGAGTTTCAGCTTTAGCATCATTCCTTCCAAAGAAATTAAGAAAATGCTAAAAAGGGTTTTAGGAGCTCTGTGCCAGGAATGGGGACAAAGATGAAATATATACTTTGTATAAGCCACAATATCACAAAGTTGCACAGAGCTATGCACAGAGCTTCGCAGGAGCTTGTTTCTGTCCCTGAGATATAGTGGCACAGGAGACCTGTACAACTCAGTCAAGGGCATCTCGGAGTGCCTACCCTTAGGCACTTGGCCAAATCACCAAGGCGGCACTCCAGGTGGAGAGCTTTGGAAAAGGAAGGCAGCTGCTTCTGCAGCTTCCAGTTCTACCGAATTGCAAGTGGCGCTGAGAAACGTAAGCACCAGCTTCTAAAAGTGAGGAGCCGTGCTCCTTACGGGTCCAACCCTGATCGCGGGCACGCTAAGCCTCTGCCCACGTGATCTGAGGTCAGGAGACCCACAGGTTCTTTTGTCACAAAACACTTTCTTCATCTTTCGTCTCGCACCCAGGAAGTCATTCTTCCTGTGAGAATGTTGCCTGTCAAGATACAATGCAGACAGGTTGTCAGGGAGGATCACTGTGTCATCTCTTTGCGTAGGAAGCCGGAAGGGAGTCTGGCAATGGGGTGGAATGATGCCACCCTCTGCATAGCGCTGTTGATGTCTTTGAAGGGTAGGTGACATCATTAATGCCTGATGACAATCTAGGAGCAGAGTCATCTGGTGTCCGGATCCCCCTTTTCTCAAGAAGGAAACTGAATGTGGAGGAGATGTTCGGTGAGTTTGATACAGCTGGGGCTGTTTGACACAGCACCTGAGCCGGCAATCTTCTTAAAATTGTGGTGACATTGATCTGTAACGTGACATAAGTTTCATGCATTGGTCAGTCAGCCGTGTCTGACTCATGTGACCCCGTGGACTGCAGCTGCCAGGCTCCAGGGGCTCCTCTGTCCACGGAATCTCCTGGGCGAGAGTCCTGGGGTGGACTGCCATCCCCGCCTCCAGCTCCCTGTGTCCTCCGTGAGAGTCTGCCTTCGGCATACCCCGCAGTGTGCTCACCATCACGCAGTTTCCAACCATGCACTGGAGCCGCTGTGCCCATTTCACCCTCCCCCACCTTCTTCCCCTCTAGTAACTACCACCCTGCTCTCTGTATACCCCTGAATACCCCAAGAAAAGCCTAAAGCCCTCGCTGAGCTGAGCCTCAGCAACCTTCAGGAGGAATACTGAAGCAAAGGGAAAGCAGAAGGGGCCCCCGGCCCAGCTTGGTTGCCCTTCCCTCCACTCTGCTGGGGTCCTGCTAACACCACCCCAAGCTGGCCTAGGGTCTCAGGCCTCACTGCCGGGGTCCCGCTGTCACCACCCCAAGCTGGCCCAGGGTCTCAGGCCTCAGTGCCGAGGTCCCACTATCACCATCCCAAGCTGGCCTAGGGTCTCAGGCCTCAGTGCCAGGGTCCTGCTATCACCGCCCCAAGCTGGCCTAGGGTCTCAGGCCTTGGTGCCGGGGTCTCGCTGTCACCACCCCAAGCTGGCCCAGGGTCTCGGGCCTCAGTGCCGAGGTCCCACTATCACCATCCCAAGCTGGCCTAGGGTCTCAGGCCTCAGTGCCAGGGTCCTGCTATCACCGCCCCAAGCTGGCCTAGGGTCTCAGGCCTTGGTGCCGGGGTCTCGCTGTCACCACCCCAAGCTGGCCCAGGGTCTCGGGCCTCAGTGCCGAGGTCCCACTATCACCATCCCAAGCTGGCCTAGGGTCTCAGGCCTCAGTGCCAGGGTCCTGCTATCACCGCCCCAAGCTGGCCTAGGGTCTCAGGCCTTGGTGCCGGGGTCTCGCTGTCACCACCCCAAGCTGGCCCAGGGTCTCGGGCCTCAGTGCCGAGGTCCCACTATCACCATCCCAAGCTGGCCTAGGGTCTCAGGCCTCAGTGCCAGGGTCCTGCTATCACCGCCCCAAGCTGGCCTAGGGTCTCAGGCCTTGGTGCCGGGGTCTCGCTGTCACCACCCCAAGCTGGCCCAGGGTCTCGGGCCTCAGTGCCGAGGTCCCACTATCACCATCCCAAGCTGGCCTAGGGTCTCAGGCCTCAGTGCCAGGGTCCTGCTATCACCGCCCCAAGCTGGCCTAGGGTCTCAGGCCTTGGTGCCAGGGTCCCACTGTCACCGCCCCAAGCTGGCCCAGGGTCTCAGGCCTCACTGCCAGGGTCCCGCTGTCACCGCCCCAAACTGGCCTAAGGTCTCAGGCCGCAGTGCCGGGGTCGCGCTATCACCGCCCCAGGCTGGCCCAGGGTCTCGGGCCGCAGTGCTTCAAGCAGGTTTCCTGAGACAGAAACACCTGGCCGGGCCACTCTGCGTGTCAGCACTAACTTCTCAGGGTGCTTACTAGATGCTTCAGCAAATAACTTCAGCCTGTTCTATTTTTATTTTTCTATCTGTATCCTGTAACAGTGGAAAAGAATGGCCGTAGTTTGTGCAAATACATGCATATGTTAACGCCATTTATAGATGCACAATAAATACACAGCCTGTGAGCGGGCGGTTCGCAGGTCACTCTGCTTTCTCCCAAAGTTGAGTCATGCCGTCCCCGGTTTCATAAAGGCCAGGATACTGGTTCTGACCACCAGACTCCCGTCATACTTAGTCCAGGCTGGGATTTGGCTGGGGGGCTTCCGCCACTCTCCAGAGCCCAGGCTTTGCCTTCTATGCACCCGCTGCAGCTCCGGGGTCACCCTTCTGTCTGAGAAGGTTACTGTCCCAGTAGCCACTGAAAGGGCTGGGGTGCGTCCACACGCGGCACTTGGGGAGGGGCCCAGCCGGTCTCAGGCATAGGTGGGCATCTGGACTTTCTCTCTCGGACACTCCAGGACTCTGAGCAGGTAGCTGTCACGCCGCATGACCGGTAAGCAGCTACTGTAACTCGAAATGGTCCCAAGTGCAGCGCTGCAGGCTCAGCCTCCAGGGGTGCCCCGTGGAATGCCCGTTCCCAGGTCCAGTCTGCCCAGCAACCCCAGCCCACCCTCCCCTCCCCATGCCCCGTGCTGCTCCCAGCCCAGTGACCTCCCTCTCTCTCCTCCCTGGGTGGGAGAAGAAAGCTGGCCTGCCTTTCTCCTTTGATTCTAAAAACCCTGTTTGGGGGAAAAGCATTAAAAATTGTATTTTCATCCTGCTTTTGTTTCCTGTTCCTAGTATAGCGATCCGTTTCTCCTTGAGGCTGCATCATATCTGCCTCCCCACTCCCAGGACAGTCCATTCGGGGAAGAGAGAAGAAAGAAAGCATCCTCCATCTGTTTCCTCTTCTCCTTTAGAAAGGCATGTTGGTCGTTCAGTCGTGTCCAGCTCTGTGACCACATGGACGTTAGCCCGCCAGGCTCCTCTGTCCATGGGATTCTCCAGGCAAGAATACTGGGGTGGGTTGCCATGCCCTCCTCCAGAGGATCTTCCCGACCCGGGGATCGAACCCAGGTTTCCCCCATTGCAGGCAGATTCTTTACCTCTTCTCTAGAATCAGGACCCAATTTTGTTCAGAGCGGAAAAATGCTTAGTTAAAATACTGTTTCCCAGACTCCCTTGCAGTGGAGCACAGTCTTGCTCACAGTTCTGACCAGTGAGGCCTAAATACTCACTGAGGTGGGGCTTCCAGGAACTGTCTTTAACAAGGATTCAGTTAGAGTGTAACTGAACTTTGGGCCCTTCCTTTAAGACTTTCCCTCCTGGAACATGAGCTTGATAGCTGGAGCTCTAGTAATGATGTTGTGACCATGAGGACAGAATAGGATGGACCCCCAGAACGACATAAGTTGCTGAAGACACTCGGTCCTGCTGCGCCAGCCCCAGGTGCTTTACCTCCTGATTTTTAACTAAAGGGAGAGGGAAAAAAAGTATTCATTTTTGTCTAAATGACTTCTTACTTGATACATTCTTTTATATAAGATGTTCCTCTGAAAAAATAAAGCTCCCAAAGTCATTCAAAACAGAACATCTCGTTAGCAGCAGCAGGGGCGCTCCGTTCTGGCTGTGCATTAGTGCCACCTGGTGAGCTTTAAAAATGTCAGTGCCTGGGCCCCCTCAGATCCCGAGGTAAACCGGTCTGGGGCAGAGCCTCAGGCAGCAGGAGTTTTAAAGCTCTCAGGGTGATTATGACGTGCAGCCAGCCGTGGGTCCCCAAACTCTGCTGCTCCAGTTTCCAAGGCAAGAATAATTGGTTAATTGATCCCTCCTGCTCTCATTAAACACTAATGGGCACGTGGTGGGCCATGTCATAGCCCAGAGGTTTGTCAGTGTCCCCTGCAGGGCTGATTATCAGCGTCCCCTGCAGGGCTGACTGAAGCACAGGTTGCTGGCCCCGCGCCCAGAGCCGTGGCCTTACTGGATCTGGGGTGGGCTGGAGAATCTGCATTTCCAACAAGCTCCCAGGACGTCCATGTGGTAGCGAGGGGCCAGAGCAATAAAACCAGGTGTCTGTCTGTCGTCCGCAGACCCTGCCTGCTCTGCCATCCCTCTGGGCCCCGACCGCGCTGCTTTGCTCTATTCTCGTGCCCTCCTTGGAAAGTGGAACATCAGCTTGCTCCCTCGGAAAGGACTTTTAGGCAGTACCACCCTAGAAGCTTAGGCCAAGACCCTTCCCTCCTCTGTCTGAAAAAACCTTTACTGTCTTCCAAGTTTCCACTCAGACATCACCTCCTCCAAAGAGTCTTCCTTTCGGCCCCCACATCTGTGCTCCCAGAGGCCTTGGTCCCTCTGTCTCTTTGCACTTGAGTGCAGTTGCCTTGTTGAATCCCTTTTCTCCTAAGACAGAAATAAAGCTTTCTCTCTCTATGCCTGGGATTCAGCTGAAGCTCCAATACTTTGGCCACCTGATGCAAAGAGCTGACTCACTGGAAAAGACTCTGATGTTGGGAAGGATTGAGGACAGGAGGAGAAGGGGACGACAGAGGGATGAGATGGTTGGATAGCATCAGAGACTCAATGGACTTGAGTTTGAGCAAGCTCCAGGAGTTAGTGATGGACAGCGAGGCCTGGCGTGCTGCCGTCCATGGGGCTGCAAAGAGTTGGATGTGACTGAGTCACTTAATTGCCCTGGTCTCTGTCTTCTCACTCTCCAAACGCACTTCGCTTTGGGGACTGTTGGCGTTATTCCGCTCGGCAGAAGCTGTCTTGCCGGCACTCCAAGCCTCCTGCCCTTTCTGCCTCTTGTCCTGAAGTTCCCAGTCCCGGAGTCGTTGCTTAGAACAGTGGTGCTCCCCTGGGGGTGATTTTGCCCCCCATCGGGGGCTCTGTGCACCTCTGGAGATATTTCTGGTTGTCACACCTGGGAGGCTCTACCAGCCTCTACTGGGTCCAAACCAGGGACACGGCTCAATGTCCTCCGTGCTTCAGACAGTTACCAGCGACAGGAAGTCCTCTGGCCCAAACTGTGAGTAGTGCCGAGGCCGAGAGGCCCTTCCCCTGTAAGGCCTCCCCGGGAGTGGCGAGGCCCCTCTGCCCGGGCCCAGCAGTGCTGGCTGGGTGGGTCAGTGTGGTCAGCCTGTAACAACAGTTCCTGGGGGTGGGCTGAAGGGGTCTTCACCAGCACAGCTGAGAATCCTCAGGCTGGTGATGGCGGGGATGACGGCAGTGATTCTGAGCTGAGGCAGGCCCTCCCAGGCTCAGGGGCAGCTGAGCGGAGCTGGCACCTCAGAGGAGGAGAGACAGCGCCGTCTTTGTAGGAGAGCTGCTGGGAAGGAGAAGCCCCACAGAGTCGAGGAACTGGCAGAGACGGTTCAGGAAGGACCGTGCCTGGGCACCCTTGGGAACTGAAGCCTCTGCCCCATCGCTGCGAGGCTTAGCTCAGTGGCTTTGGGAAATGGGCCGGAACCCTGGCAGGAAGTGGATCCCAGGTGGGGCGAGCTCACGAAGAAGCGCCCTGAAGCCGTTCTGCCGGATCCTGGCTGGCAGCTCTTTTCAGACGAGCTTCTCTGACCCACGTCGCGGCGTGTGGGGCTCAGAGCAGCACTCCTTGCCACTCGGAAGAAATCGGCCTCTGTGGGGCAGCCCCAGGGGCCTCAGAGGAGGCTGTGGTTTGTCTCCACGGTTGCAGAATGCGGTGTAGAGGGTAGGATCCCTCCCGAGATGCAAAGAGAATGTGCCAGTGGAGCCAGCTGGGCACCGAGCGCACGTGTCGATCACAAGACCCTGGAGAGCAGGAGGCGCCCGCGGGAGGGCCTGCATCGCAGACTGGAGGCCTCGGTGTGTGCTCAGGCGAATGACTGCTTCCAGTCAGAGCTCCTTAGCCCTCGGGGGGTCGAGGACCCGTGTGACGGTTGGGTGACAGCTCTGGACTGTCACCCTGGGAAAGTGCATCTACGCATAAAAGGCCATTGTCAGCTTCGAGGGGTTGGAGGATCACTCTAGTTGCATCCCTGGACTCGGGATTTAATGCATCCATCCTCAGGCCCAGAGAAATGCCAGCATCTCAGGCTGGCATCTGGCACGAGAGAGCCACAGAGCAGATGTTCAGATGATTAAAGACAAGGTGTTTGGCAGGAAAAGAGGCCAGTGGATGAGAGAGACAGGCAGCCGCATAATTGTAACATATGGATATTGGCCAAAATGAAATATTGATTAGCAATTATATGGTCCAGTGAGTGGGGACAGGTCCCTGGAGCCAGGCATGCAATTCTTGGCTTTACCGATCATTTATGTAGGCAACAAATATCTATCACAAACCCACTGTGTGTGAGCTGAGGATACAGCAAGGTTCCTCTCCTTATGTGCCCGACCTTCCAGGCTGGACTCGGAAAAAAAACAAGTTAGATGGTAAAGAGTGTTACAACGAGCGGGGAAGGCTTCACTGAAATGACAGCTTTGAGCAGATACACGAATAGGGTGAAGGAGTGAAGTGTGCCCGTGTCTGGGAGAAAAGCTCTGGACAGGAAGCAGCAGGAGCACGTCCTGGGGCAGACGCACACTTGGCGCGTCTGAGGATCAGCAAGCTGGTGGGTGTGCCGTGGAGTGAGCAAGGGGAAGAGCAGGAGGAGGTGAGGTCTGTCTGCGAGGGAAGCATGGGATCCTTGGGTTTTGTTCCCAGTGGGGTGAGAAGCCATTAAGGGATCGTGAGCAGGGAAGTAACATGATCTCATTTAGGTCTTTAAAATTAATTGAGAGCAGTGGAGAAAGTGAATGGGCATGGTAATCATTCTCATAATATAACAGTCATATTCTGTTGCTTTGTCAGATAAGTTACTCACTCTTCCTCGATCTTGATGTGGGGTCAGCAAACTTTCTCTGTAAATGGTCAGATAGTAAATGTTTTAGGCTTTGTGGACCATATGGCCTCTGCCATCTCCACTCTGCTCTGCCTTTGGAGCTTGAAAACAGCCATCGACAGCAGGTAAATGAACGACCCTGGCCATGTTCTAGGACACGAGCCAGCCCAACCTGCCTGGGACAGAGGGGTTTTCCAGAATCTAAGAGTCACCTCTTTCTTAGCTCAGCTGAGATAATGTGGGCAAGTGGGGATGGCTGGCGAATTCCAAGAAACCTTTGTGAATGCTGAAATTTGCATTCTGTGTATGTTTTACATATCATGAAATAATATTCTTTTAATCTTTTCCCCAATACTTAAAACATAAAAGCCATGCTTCACTCACACAAAAAGTCTGTGTTTGACCCACAGGCTGTAGGCTGGCAACCCCTGGCCTTGAGGACCCATCAGTGACAGGCACGCCCAGGCACACCTGCCCTTCTGTGTTCCCCTCCATCGGGCCGCCAGGGATCCCAGCCCCCGCCCACCTCTAGCCCCACCCCCTGCAGGTCCCCCTGTTCCTGCAGCACCAGCTGGCTGCAGGGTCTTTGTCTGTTCCAGACTCCATTCCGCTTGAAGACGTGACACGTGCCGCCCCCTTTCCCTGAGAATTCTTGCCCTACCTTTTCATCTGGAGAAGGAATAGCTCCTGCTCAGAGTGCAAGTTACATATTACTCTATGCTTTAGACTTTCTCATCCACACGCCATTTGTTTTTTCTGCCCCAAGGTTGACCGGCAGCCTATGTCCCAGCCTGCAGTGAAAGACGCTCCAGTGGGGATACAACCAGTTCTCTGGCTCAGGAATCCAAACTGAGATACGGGGAAGAAGTCAGTTGGTAGCATAAGAAATTGAAAAGACGCCCCATGGAGGCAGGCAAGCAGAAACCATGAAGTGGTAGGGCCATGAGACCCCGGAGAAGCAGAGCATAGGTGGAAGCAGTAGTTACGGTCGAGCAGAAGCTGGAGGCCGCTCCGCGGGCTGAGGCCTGACTCACAGCGACAGCCTGCGGGGCGGCCAGGCTCTCCAGGCTCCGGGGTGCTCTTGAGTCCTGACTGTCTTTCCACTCTCTGCAAGGCCTTGTCTTATGACCGTTTGGGGCTTCCGTGTGATTCCTGTCCTCTGACTGCCGTGTAGCCCCTTCCAAAACATCTCTCTTCAGCTCAGCGCCTTACACATAGCAGGTATGTGTGTGATGTGAAATGTGTAAAAATCTCATCACTTGAGGTCTAAGAAAAACCTGCTTCCTGCAATCAGAACTTCCTACCACACCACTTACATTCTGAGGTCATGATCTGCATCCACTTTCCTGGGGATGAATACAGGGCGCTTTCCATGTCTTCCACAGTTTAGCACATCGATCGCTGTAATTGCTGAGCAAAGGACCCTATCTGGAGGAGCCTGAGCTCCTGGAGAGACACGGGCGTGTGTGTGCCCACTCAGTCGCGTCTGATTCTTTGCAACCCCATGAACTGCAGCCCACCAGGCTCCTTTGTCCTGAGATTTCCAAGCAAGAACACTGGAGTGAGCTGCCATGTCTTTCTCCAGGGGATTTCCCAACCCAGGGATCGTACCTGGGTCTCTTGCATCCCCTGCATTGGCAGGCAGCTTACCACTGAGCCACCTGGGGAGCCCAGGAAAAATCTCGGGTACAGGCTGGTAGAGCGCTGGGAGGGGGACCCTAAATACAGCAGTTCCCATCCAAAGGGTGGGTGAGCAGCTCTCACTTCTTTGTGTCCAGCAGTTATTGAGAGGCAAGTGGGAGACAGAACATGCTGTCCAGAAGACAGGCAGCCTTAAGAAATGAGAAGGACTGTAATTGGCTCTTAACTGGGCTAAATGTGCCAGGAAAGTGAAGAGACTGGTTCTCCAGGTGGAATAAGATTAGTTCTCATCTGGCATGTTTAATGGGTCAGCAGACACTCAATCGAACAAGCTCTTCCACTCCTCTCCCTCTCTGCCGCAAGCCTTTGAAAACTCATTTTATCAAAATTAAAGCTAGATTCTGCTGTCAGCTGCTGCTGCTAAGTCGCTTCAGTCGTGTCAGACTCTGTGCGACCCCATAGATGGCAGCCCAGCAGGCTCCCCTGGCCCTGGGATTCTCCAGGCAAGAACACTGGAGTGGGTTGCCATTTCCTTCTCCAGTGCTCGTAAGGAAAAGTGAAAGTGAAGTCCCTTGGTTGTGTCCGACTCCTAGAGACCTCACGGACTGCAGCCCACCGGGCTCCTCCGTCCATGGGATTCTCCAGGCAAGAGGACTGGAGTGGGTCCCATTGCCTTCTCCTATGCCATCACTATGTTACATTAAATAACATGTGCTTGGACACAGTCAGGTATTCTGTGGCCTCTCATGAAGTGATGGACAGCAATATCCCCAGAGAAGAGGCTTCAATAAATGGTCTGAGAAGTGGACAGTTCATGGAGATTTAAGGCAAAGGAATGGTATCAGAGGGGAGGAGAAGGCGGAAGGAAGGGAACTTCCGAAAACATCAGAGACGCTCACAGCTGCATTGTCATAATCCAGAAGCTCATTTTCCAAGCCCTGGGCAGCTCGGTGTCCAGCTTGTGGCACATCCCATTAGCTCTCTGTAAATTTCTTTCAGACTTTCTCTCTTGAGTTGTCCTGAACACACTCTCCTTGAGTTGTAGACGAATGTCCTTGGGTTCTTTCTTCAGGGCCTCCAGAGGCAGCTGCTCCTCCTCCTGGAGCAAAATGTATATCCTCTGGTATCAAGCTGTAATCCTGAGCTTCCTTAAGGCCACATATCCCTTCAGTTCAGTTCAGTTCAGCCGCTCAGTCGTGTCCGACTCTTTGCGACCCCAGGAATCGCAGCACCGAAGGAATTACTTTGGAATACTGGGTAATGAATCCTTGCCAACCGCAGCCGTTGTGATGGGCAGGGACAAGGCCTGCCCGTAGGGGGCAGTATTGCAAGGAGAGAGCGGTCCCGGGCTCAGAGCGCTGGGAGCGGGGGGCCTCTCGCCTGAGCACTTTAGCCGGAGGTCTCAGCACTGGCGTTCTAGAAAGGAAGGAAAAGTCCAGTTGAATGAGATTTTAAAGGAATTTTACCTAGCTCCCGCAAAATTTAAAATTCTTCACATACACGTGCACTACAAATACACACATACAGGCACGCATGGGTGTGCACACAGACACACGCCCCTGCCAAGTAGTAAAACGTGTTTCTTTCACTTAAAAGGTGGCCTTTTTTCTGAGGCTGTTTGGCTGTACTTTTGAGAGGGGAACGCCCACCGGATAAATCCCAGGTTCATAGTTCCACTGCTTTCTGGGGAACTGCCGGGAAACGTTTTGGAGACAAAAGGTAATGTAACCTCTGTCGAGCTGAAAACTTCTACACTTCACTCGTCAAGGTCACGACTGAATTTCCCTTTACTCAGGTGGCTGCCTGAAGCCCCCAGTGCTGTGTCTTACCCTTATTCATGCCTTTCTCTCACAGCACAGATGGCGATTCGGCCTTCTTCCTCCCCGCCCCGCCCCGTATCCGTCTCCTGTCTTCACAGAATCTGCGATTCAGCTCTGCCCTCATCTGTCTGCGTCTCACTAGACTGTACTCTATATACTGGGAGTATATAGGGTATACTGGTGTAGTCTATGCTCCATATTCTGGGAGACAACCTAGCTCTGCTTCAGCGACCAGCTTGGCACCTGACGTGTAGTAGGAACACACGGTTGATGTTGGCTGAAGGAATGTCTTCATCTTGGAATCCCATGCAGAGTGTTTAAATATTCCAAGTATATGATAAGTATGCGTCACAAACTTTTTTTTTTCCCCAGATCAATAGTGACCTGCTTTCTAAATTAGACTATCTCATGAGCGGACCTTGGGAATGAATTTCAGTAGCCATCCACACTGGAGCAGGTGACTACCTTCTGAGGCAGCTCCAGCCCTTCTGGGCAGTTCCCAACCCTCCTTTTCCTTCAGAAAGCCAGGAGGAAATTGAATATTCAAGGGGAGAGAGTGGATGCCCTCACCGGTCTTCCTCCCTGCAGGCCCTAGGGGCGCCCGCCTTGGCCTTGCCCCCAGTGGCTTCCTTGAGCCCCTGCCAAAGGAGGGGATGGACGGGCAGGTGGGCCTCTGACTGCTGGCCTCGGGCTGGCTCTTCATGACAGGGAAGAGGCGGGGGTGCTGTGACAGGGACCCAGGCCCCATCGTGAAAGAACCAACTCACAGCTCACCGAGCTCCTGTGAGGACCGCTCTTCATGCATGTAAGTGAAGAGCACTCGAATCTAGCCCCCAGCTCCTCCTCGGGCCCCGCAGCAGATCCCGAGCTGCCCCTGAAGCTGGCGAGTGAGGTAAAGAGAGCCAGATCTTTCCCTCACAGCCCTGCCGCCCAGCCCAACAAATTGCCCTGGACCTGCAACCTGTTGGCAAGCAGCCTCATCAAAATGCATGAGTGATTATTTTCCCAACAGTAACTATAAAAAAAATATATATATATAAAACCTCAAACATTCAGGGTTTCTCCATCTGAAAAGACATGGAGGCCGTAACTAAAGTCTATGGTGCCCCGAGGCCTCTGTGACTACCCAATAGCTCCTGCATGGGGAGCAGCTGGGGAAAGGGACAGGCCTTTGCCCCTGTGTCCCCTGAGCCCGGGACAATACCAGACAGTCACCACACAAGCCTTACCTGTCCAGGGAATGGGAAGGATGCAGAGAAAGGGCATCATCACAGACTGTCCTCCAAAGTCTAGAATACCAAACCTGGGTGGGGGGTCTCCCTGAAGCCTGAGGAACACAGGTCTCAGATGAACAGAAGAGAGGGGGACTTGACATGGCGTCTTGAGACTCAGTCAGCGCGCTTGACTCCCATTCGTGCCCACTCTTGGCGGGTGATACTCAACAGACCACCACGGGGATGAAGCGCCAGGCCAGCGTCCACCTCAGCCACAGACAAATGGGATGATATGGCCGGAGCATATTCCCTAACCTTCTGGGCCTCCATTTACTCATGGAAACAAAGAGGAAATGGGTTTCTAGTTCTAACAATATACTGTCTTCTGAGTCAAGGAAGTAACCACACAGAAAACATAGATTTAAGAAGCACTGAAAAAAACAAGGGGAGAATAGCTAGCTATATATGGTAGCTGTTATGCCACCTCACAGGCCCTCCTTGGGGTGGGATGGAACACTGCGCAGGCCCTCAGTGGTAACAGGCACGTTCCAGATGCTGGAACGTTCTAAGGCACTTATCTAAGGTGAAAGGATTCACCTGGCAAAGTACAGGCCTATCTCCTGGGGGAAGAAGACATCTTAACGTGGCTGCCTGGGCTGTCTGCCCACGTGGGATTTTAACAGCACTTCCAAGTGAACCCTTTCATCTTGCAAATGACATTCGGAGTCAGTCAGTGTCCCTGGGATGCTTTTTGCAGACAACTAGTAGTAATCATCCCAGTGGGGGCTGGAGAGATGCAAGCGGGGCTGGCGAAGGAGGCTGTGGTTAGAGATGTGGGTGTCAGGCTGGAGGAGACGCGGTCTCGCTACGTGCGCTCCTCACAGACCTGCAGGAAGAACGGGTCCCCAGCCCTGAATGCGGCACAGACTCAGGCAGGAATTGCAATGAGCTGTTATGTGAGCCAACCTGGCAGGAAGGACGCAGGTGGTCCTTTTTGGGGCTCCCTGTTGGATTCCATCTGGGCATAATCTCGAGTTTCCCAGGTGGCTCTAGTGGTGTAGAACCCACCTGCCGACATAAGAGACGCAGGTTCCATCCCTGGGTGGGGAAGATCCCCTGGAGGAGGAAATGACAGCCCACTCCAGTCTCACCTCAGCCACAGACAAATGGGATGATATGGCCGGAGCATATTCCCTAACCTTCTGGGCCTCCATTTACTCATGGAAACAAAGAGGAAATGGGTTTCTAGTTCTAACAATATACTGTCTTCTGAGTCAAGGAAGTAACCACACAGAAAACATAGATTTAAGAAGCACTGAAAAAAACAAGGGGAGAATAGCTAGCTATATATGGTAGCTGTTATGCCACCTCACAGGCCCTCCTTGGGGTGGGATGGAACACTGCGCAGGCCCTCAGTGGTAACAGGCACGTTCCAGATGCTGGAACGTTCTAAGGCACTTATCTAAGGTGAAAGGATTCACCTGGCAAAGTACAGGCCTATCTCCTGGGGGAAGAAGACATCTTAACGTGGCTGCCTGGGCTGTCTGCCCACGTGGGATTTTAACAGCACTTCCAAGTGAACCCTTTCATCTTGCAAATGACATTCGGAGTCAGTCAGTGTCCCTGGGATGCTTTTTGCAGACAACTAGTAGTAATCATCCCAGTGGGGGCTGGAGAGATGCAAGCGGGGCTGGCGAAGGAGGCTGTGGTTAGAGATGTGGGTGTCAGGCTGGAGGAGACGCGGTCTCGCTACGTGCGCTCCTCACAGACCTGCAGGAAGAACGGGTCCCCAGCCCTGAATGCGGCACAGACTCAGGCAGGAATTGCAATGAGCTGTTATGTGAGCCAACCTGGCAGGAAGGACGCAGGTGGTCCTTTTTGGGGCTCCCTGTTGGATTCCATCTGGGCATAATCTCGAGTTTCCCAGGTGGCTCTAGTGGTGTAGAACCCACCTGCCGACATAAGAGACGCAGGTTCCATCCCTGGGTGGGGAAGATCCCCTGGAGGAGGAAATGACAGCCCACTCCAGTCTTCTTGCCTGGAGGATCCCATGGACAGAGGAGCCTGGTGGGCTACAGTCCATAGGGTTGCCACGTCAGATACAACTGAAGTGACGTAGCACGCAGCCACAAGCAAAACCTCAGGGTGAGTGCGAGTGAGGAGGATGCACGAGGCCAGCCTGGAATCGTGGCTGAGCCTGTGAACTCACTCTGGGGCTGCCAGTGCCTCTGGGTGGCTGGGTCCCTAAGTTTGCGGGTCTGTGTCTGAATAGTTTGGCCACCTGCTTCCTGATCCCAAACTACTGATTAGAGGTTCCTTCTCTACCCTTTGACCTCCCGGTTTCAGGGTTTCATGATGGTTGGCTTTCTCTGCATCTGGAGACCTCCCAGGGAAAGATTGTCCTGTGACTTACCCCTCTCCTCCCCTAGGGGCCTCCCACAGATCCCCAGGAAGGCAGACGGGGGCTGAGAATACTGATCCAACACCAGGATGTTAACCCGGCTTCCACGCAGCCTCAGTGGTGAAGCCTGAGGCCGTGTGGAATAACCCCCAGGTCAAGGAAGGATAAGAGCTAAGGGACGGAACCTTAGATTCAGGAGGCCTGCGTGAGCTGCACCCGTGTGGGCAGAGCACTGCAGAGCCACGCCCGGTCCCAGTGGGTGCCCAGTCTCTGCGGATCCGGTCCTGGCAGCTTTGTTCTGCGTTGTCTGGTCAAGCGAACTACTGTGCACGGGGTGATTCGAGTAAAGTCGCGCTCTCTGTCTACTCTCCTTCAATTAGCATGCTCTCCAGAAAAACACAAAAAAGTATCAGTGTGTAAAGCCAGGGGGGTGGGGGGGTCTGACTCCCTTCTTGAGTGTGGACAATGTCAGAAGGGAGGAAATGGGAGGGGAAGGAGCTGGGGGTCAGACAGGAAAGGACCCTCCTCTTCTCTGGATGGAAGTCCCTAGGGACCTGTGTGTGTACACAGGCGTGTGCACTGGACTCACGTGGTCCTTTCCAGCAAGGAACCTGGAACTCTTTTGCAAAGTTCTGTTCATTTGATTCCCCCCCAAAATGTAACTGGAACAATTAGAATAGTCTCAGACCGGTCGTGAGCCAGTGAACCTCCATTAATTTACAAGCCTCCCCAGTGCCTACGGCAGTGCCTGGCCCACTAGCCACTCAGTATATGTTTACTTGATACATGAGGGGTAAATAAATAGAGAACTGGCCTCTGACGGCCAGTCCAGGGCCTTTCAACTTGACTAAACCTGGTGGTGGCTTAGTTGCTAAGTTGTATCTGACTCTTGCGACCCCATGGACTCTAGCCCACCAGACTCCTCTGTCTGTAGGATTTCCCAGGGCCTGGCACTGGAGCGGGTTGCTGTTTCCTTCTCCAGGGATTCTTCCCGACTCGGGGATCAAACCCGAATCTCCTATATGGCAGGCAAATTCTTTACCACTGAGTCACTAGGGAAGCCCCTGATTATACATGTGTTCATTCAGCCAAGTCACAGGAGAGAAGTTTTAGCCCAGCATAGACAGAACCTACTTTTTACTTTAAATGCTTCTCACAGAAAGAACGTGTTTCAAACCAGGCCACCCAGTTGGCCAAGTGTCCCAGGTGCAACAGCGGGTTTAAAATGCTCAGATTAGCTATGACAGCCCATACGTAATCTATGTAATTTCCTGATGGAAACCCATCAAAACATAAGGAAGAAGGACCTAGCATACAAATTCAGTAGTCAGCCTGGTGACTGATCAAAGTCAGTAGGAATCAAACACGTTCTAGAATTTCTGAAAGCTCATTTAAGCCATGTACAAGTTTATTGGAAAGTTGTCTTCATGATGACAAGTAGAAGATCCTCATACCTCACACCTGTAAGCATGTGGTTTACAAACCTAGATTTAAACCAGTTTGAGTTTTCCGCATCTACTATTGTGATTCGAGTAAAGTCGCGCTCTCTGTCTACTCTCCTTCAATTAGCATGCTCTCCAGAAAAACACAAAAAAGTATCAGTGTGTAAAGCCAGGGGGGTGGGGGGGTCTGACTCCCTTCTTGAGTGTGGACAATGTCAGAAGGGAGGAAATGGGAGGGGAAGGAGCTGGGGGTCAGACAGGAAAGGACCCTCCTCTTCTCTGGATGGAAGTCCCTAGGGACCTGTGCTGTGTACACAGGCGTGTGCACTGGACTCACGTGGTCCTTTCCAGCAAGGAACCTGGAACTCTTTTGCAAAGTTCTGTTCATTTGATTCCCCCCCAAAATGTAACTGGAACAATTAGAATAGTCTCAGACCGGTCGTGAGCCAGTGAACCTCCATTAATTTACAAGCCTCCCCAGTGCCTACGGCAGTGCCTGGCCCACTAGCCACTCAGTATATGTTTACTTGATACATGAGGGGTAAATAAATAGAGAACTGGCCTCTGACGGCCAGTCCAGGGCCTTTCAACTTGACTAAACCTGGTGGTGGCTTAGTTGCTAAGTTGTATCTGACTCTTGCGACCCCATGGACTCTAGCCCACCAGACTCCTCTGTCTGTAGGATTTCCCAGGGCCTGGCACTGGAGCGGGTTGCTGTTTCCTTCTCCAGGGATTCTTCCCGACTCGGGGATCAAACCCGAATCTCCTATATGGCAGGCAAATTCTTTACCACTGAGTCACTAGGGAAGCCCCTGATTATACATGTGTTCATTCAGCCAAGTCACAGGAGAGAAGTTTTAGCCCAGCATAGACAGAACCTACTTTTTACTTTAAATGCTTCTCACAGAAAGAACGTGTTTCAAACCAGGCCACCCAGTTGGCCAAGTGTCCCAGGTGCAACAGCGGGTTTAAAATGCTCAGATTAGCTATGACAGCCCATACGTAATCTATGTAATTTCCTGATGGAAACCCATCAAAACATAAGGAAGAAGGACCTAGCATACAAATTCAGTAGTCAGCCTGGTGACTGATCAAAGTCAGTAGGAATCAAACACGTTCTAGAATTTCTGAAAGCTCATTTAAGCCATGTACAAGTTTATTGGAAAGTTGTCTTCATGATGACAAGTAGAAGATCCTCATACCTCACACCTGTAAGCATGTGGTTTACAAACCTAGATTTAAACCAGTTTGAGTTTTCCGCATCTACTATTTCCTCTCCATTTCAGCTCAGTAAGCATGGGTTGAACAATTACCACCAGACTAACTTGGTGCTTGTGTGCTCTGGGGGACGCTGCAATCGTTTTATTGACTTGGGAAAAGACAAAGACTCAAAATCAATTAAATTATTTAAAACAGCAGCATGAGAAGAGGCAACATTCACATGACATATTGGTTATGAGCACAAGGACCAGAGTTTCCTCAGCAAGGCCTCAGGACTGGGAGCACTGTTCCAAGATGAACTTTCCTGCCCACACCAAGCAGGTGTCGACACCTTCAGGGAGCGGAAGGATTGCCTAACAGTAGCTATTTAGTGTGATAATGGCGTTTGATAGTTTGGACACAAACACCATTGTCACACTCCACAGCTCTGCTAAGGGAAATCGTAGCCGTGAAAGTGTTAATTTCACCTGCACCTGCCACCAGAGTCTCTGAGCACCATCAGAGAATCTCGTCAGTTTCTCAGAGAGACCTGGACAAAGAAAAAAAGAGGGATTACAGGTCGGGAGCATCTTGGGCAACGGAGAGAAATAAAGACGTTGGACTTGTGGAACAAACACGCTAATAAAGGGATCTGTTGCCTGTGATCTGCCACCACCTGCCAGGGGAAGGAAGACTTCCTGCGGAAATGGATGGGAAATCTGTTTGCATCAATTTTCTGAAAGGGCAAAGAGAGAAAAAGAATCCCTAGTGGGAAGTGATTTTAGAAAACAGATACTTAGTGGAAGGCAACATCATCAATGGCAATAACATGACTGGAGTAATGGATCCTCCCTGACTCTTCCTCCCCATCTGCCCCAGTCCATCATCAGTAACTGGGGGCAACTTTGCAGTCTGAGAACAGTTATGCTGCGTGGGGACCTAGTGTTTAGACAAGCTGTGATCCACTCAGTATGGCTGTTGGATACAGAGGCGTTCACACGGGCTCAGATGTCGAATCTCACTCACCGCAGTGATTTCCTGTCACGGTAGCGAGTGGGTGGGGGGGCTGGGGAGGACCGTGGAGAGAGAGACCTATTCCCTTGTTCTCCTTTTCTAGCCAAAGGGCGCCTCCTGTGAGTAAATTGCTCCTGGTTTGCTTGATTTCCTGTTGAAAATGGATTCTGCCTAAAATATGCACTCCTGCCCACATGGTGCCTGAGAGGAACAAAACCTTTTATCTAATCCTTTCTTTCCCTCAAATGCTGGAAATGGAAAAGGGCAGAGGCCAGCTTACTCTTTCCTCCAGGATAACTGAGTTGTTAACCAGAGCCTTGCTTTGGGCATAAAATCAACCCATTCGTAATAACTGGAAAATGAACCCTTCTGCATTTTTTTTTTTTTTTTTCAGTAAAAATGGCCCTTGTTCAGAGGCGGGCCCTGCCACAGCCCTCTTCAGCCTGGACTGTGTGGTTGTGAGCGCACCACGAAAGTCACTCAGCTTCCACGGGGTCAGGATGTTGATCCCTGTCTCTTTTCCTTTCTAGTTTTATCGAGATGTAAAACATATTCATTTTAGGTGTACAACATCAGCGTTTGTTTTTTTTTCTCTTTTTTTTTTTTTTTTTAAACTGTGTTCCTGTGCTCATCTTTCCATTAAGGACTGACCTCCCTTGGTTCCTGTCTGAGACCCCGATCACCTTTGCAGGGGGCAGAGCGTCAGCAGAGTCCCACCCAGCCCATGTGAGGTCTGCGCTCATCAGGGGAAATTCTTCCCCTGGGCACCGCGCCCGGAACTCCCACTGCAGCCCGGCTCTAGAGCTCCAGCTGACCCCGACTGCGACCGCAAAGCCCTGGCATACTGGCTGCGGCTGCTCATATGATAAACCATCTCTGGTTTCTCCCCTCTCCTGATTACTTAGCCAGGTTCTTCCGCTTTGTCTTTGCCTGAGGGACATAGACCAGAAACCCCTCTTCCTGGTCATTCCCAGGATGTACCGATCGTGCTGAGAGGCTGCAGAAATCTTGGTCGGTTGGAAAGAATCATTCACTAGTGGCAAAGGTCCCGGTAGGACACGCTTGGAGGGTCTTCTGCTGGACAGACTCCTGAGGCCTTTCACTTGTCAGAGCCTCCCAGCAATGTCTGACCTCACTCCCCGTCTCCAGGTGAGCCCCGTTGCGCGTCAGTCTTTCATTAACCTGCAAAAGAGAGAAGGTGGAAGCGTAAACGGGGAAGAGAAGAGAGGAGGCAGTGGATGCGTTAATGGTGTCACCTCCTCTAAATAAACATCACGTCGACTTCTTCAGTTCAGGAAATTCACAGCCAGGAAGAAGTCCTCAAATTTGTAGAAAAGATTTTCTTTTCCACCCGTTTGTAGGAAGGTTTACCTATCAGGTTGTCCACAGGAGCACTGTTTATAACAGTAAAAACTGCAAGCACCTGTCCAATTATAAGAGAAGTATGACATATTTACAGTACATCCTAGTCATTTAATGTGATGTTATAGAAAAATGGTTGTTGACTTGGAAAAAGATTCAGTGAAGTAATAGTTTGTAAAACCGTTTCAAATGCCCTTTCTGTGAAAACTGGTGTATGTGCCTGGGGCAAACACATCAACTATTAACCCTGGCCATGTCAGAGTAGTGGAATTACAGTGTGGTTTTGTTTCTCCTTTTGGGTCTCTGCATTTATCAATTCTACAATGAATGTAATGCTTCTGTAATGAGAAAAATAATTAGAATGTAAACATCTTTAAGAACCTTTTGGTGGGGGGGGGGGTGGATTCCCTAATAAAAATTCCTTATTGCAAAACACTCTCCTGAAAATCGGGAGGTTGGAATTCATCCTCTTCCCACCCTGCTTGCCAACAAGCTTGATAAGTTAGCGCTGCGCTGAGAGATGGAGCTGCAGGCTAGTTTCCTAGCAATTATTAGCAAAACGCTTTATTATACAGTGTAACTATTTTATGGTATTATGGCATCAGTCAAACACCTATTGAGTGCCTATTATGTTCTTGGCCTTGTGAACAATTTTAAATTATAACGGCCATCATCTTCTATTACTCCTTTGGTTTCTGCAGGAGTGGTTGAATTCTGTCCACCTGCAAAGTAATTTAAATGGGCAAGTTGAATGTCCTCATTTTTTGCAAATGCCATCCAATCATATCACCGATAAAAAAAAAATTGCAAGTGGTTAATGCAGGATCTACTTGGATATAGTTTTTAAAATTTACATAGTCACTTCTCATTCTGCACGTTAAAAAAAAAACTTTCATATTTTCAAATTTAACCCCTGAACTTAAATAGCACCAGTTAACGAAAAACTGAAAGTAGTTTTAAGCTGGTTGGGAAATCATTACACCTGCTATTTCCTGTGGGGAAAAAATGAATCGTTAAAGGCAAAGGGGGTGGAAATTAATTCAGGGTGATGCATCCGCCTGCCAGCAGTTCTTTCACAGCTAGTAAAGGCCTTGGGGGATCTTGTTAAATTTCTCTCCTCTGATCTCAGCTCCATAAATCTCCCACCACCTCTCCTTGAGCCTTACTTCCTGAGATTTCCTGAGAGAAGCTGAGTCCCAGGCATTCCTAAACGACTGTTCATTAAAATGAAATTTCTGAGCCGTGTCCTGGGCTCTCCTCCCTCACCTTCCCAACCTGGACAGAATCTCTAGATGTTTCTAGTTGCTGTGGTCAATTCAAATTGCCAAAATCAGGAGAGACTGGATTTTGCTCCTCTTGTAAAGTCAAAGGTTTCTTTTCCTAAGTGGGGAACAGGCAGGAAGGGGAGGAGTTTGTTGAGAAGGAGGCTTTCACAAAGCTCGGTCCTCTAGTGAATTCACCAGTCTGTAAGTATTCTGTGTGCATCCCAGCTCCCTGAAAGATGTCTCGGATTTGCAAGTACCTAGAATATCACAAAGCTCTCTGCTTCCTCGGGTCAGGTCGAGGCATGAGCAGCCTGGCCTGCTTTCACATGTCGTTTCCCAGGGTCTGAGAACCTTCCAGGCCAAATCCAGAGGGCGGAGGAAAGAGTGCTTTGGGGACCACACCATGCCAGGTTGTTGCAGATTACCCCTTCAGCACCTAAAAGAGATCCTTAAAAAGCAAGTGAGACACGGAGATGCGCTTTTTAAAATTCCACATTCCTATTTCCTGTCATTTCAAGTAGAAGTGTTAAACACATCACTTTGAGTCTCGTAGGCTATTATAGTCTAGAAGACAAAAAAGTCAGTAACATATGCCTGAGTCTTGTCATTCTGAAAGCACATGGAAATGTAAAAATAGAGCGTTCTTTTCAATAGAGGGCAAGGAGGGGTTTCCTCTTCACTGAAATCTGCCTTTTGTTCAGCTGTTGTTCAGTCGTGTCCGACTCTGCGACCCCGTGGACTGCGGCACACCAGGCCTCCCGTCCTTCACCGTCTCCCAGGGTTTGCTGAAACTCAAGCTCACTGGGTCGGGGATGCCCTCCAACCATCTAGTCCTCTGTCACTCCCTTCTCCTGCCCTCTCCTGCCTGAAATCAGGGGAATCTGGAAAGCTTATCCATGTATCTATTATGCCTGCTATCGCCAGAGGTGAAGAGAGCATCACTGCGCAAATTCTCAACCAAGTTGGGGGGCTCGGTAGACTTTTTTTTTTAAATATTGTTTGGCTGCACCTTGTCTCAGGGGTGGCATGAGGATCTAGTTCCCTGACCAGGGATCGATCCCTTGTCCCCTGCACTGGGAGCTCAGAGTCTGGGCCGCCGGGCCGCCGGGGAAGGCCCTCAGTAGACTCTCTTTAAAGAGAACTGCTGAGGTCTGGGGATTCCTAGGAACCAGTGTCATGTCTATGCAGGTGCCCAGCTAATTCCAGCGCTGTCCAAGGAACACTCCTAGCTGGACAGAGGAGGAATTCCAATGCTGGAGTTTAAGAAGAACAGAATATCGGAAGCCTTGTGGTCATGCTTGCTCTGAAAGACGGGGAAGGGGAGGGTTTCTGGTCAAATAAACGTCCTAACGCTAGTATCCTATTGGTAGAAGCTCGTTCAAAGGCCTCTACGTTATTGCTAAATCAGACCATCACAAAATAGAAAATGGCTTCATATGTAGCCACTCCAAGGCCAGAAAGAAAAGTCCACCAGCCCTCCACGTGTGCAGAGTCTCTTCAGTCGTGTCCCACTCTTTGTGACCCCATAAACAGTAGCCCGCCAGGCTCCTCTGTCCATGGGATTCTCCAGGCAGAAACACTGGAGTGGGCTGCCATGCCCCCTCCAGGGCATCTTTCCACCCCTGGGATCGGACCCGCATCTCTCGCGTCTCCTGCACTGACAGGCGGGTTCCTTACCGCTAGAGCCGCCTGGGAAGTATCTTCTCCTTTCCCTCCACGGGGTGGGGAGACGCATCATCAGCAAAGCCTCTGGTTTTCTCAGGCTTTCTGAAGACACAGAACAGTCATGGCAGATGCATTAAAATGTGGTGTGTGTAACGTGGCACAGTGCTCAGGGGGTCTTTCTAAACACCTGGGTCACACCTCACCCCCACTTCTCAAAGTCAGCGCTCCCCCGCAAAGGGACAGAGGCGCTGGCAAGTGTGCGGGACGCGCTTACCTTCCAGTCCGCGCGGCGTCTCTCTGCCCTGGGCCCCTTCTCTGCCAGTGGGATGCGCCTTCTGCGGGCCGTGTGGGGGCAGCTGTGGGCGCCAGCCCTGAGCGACTGTGGGTTTTAAACCTTTCCCCACTCCCTTTATGGGATCCAGGGGTTTAAAGTAAACAAGTTTCTTTCTCTTTCTGATAAGTCACATTAAAGGATCGATTGGGAGGGAGGGAGGGAGGCCACAACCTTAGCCCTTAGTCATCGTCACCTTTGGTCCAGCTTGCTAAGCTGGGCTGAAGGCCCTTACCCCTGCCGAGCACGTTCCCCTCAGACACGCAGGCTTCAGCCTGTTTAACTCTTTCTTCTCAGGAAGACTGCAGTCTACTACCTTGTCACCCCCTCAATTCTAGCTCTAGAAAAGTCACCTGGTCCTAGGAGCCTGTTAAGCATACCCTTGGCTCATCCTACTTCCAACTCTTGACCAACATTTGGAAGCCTGTTTGACTCTTCTCTTGAACCGATCATTTCTGACGTACTTACTATCTACTTATTTGTTCTCACCAACAATTATTAAGCGCCTCCTTATCTGCTCAGCTCTGGCATCACAACAGTGAGCAAGACAAACGGAGTTTACATTCTTATTTTTAAGATAGATAAAAAGAGACATACAAAACTAATAACATCGGCAGGCTGCCTCCTGGCCCGCACCCCTGACGCAGGGGTCCGCAGCGCCACTTGGTAACGTTTTGATCCTTTCTTTCCCTCCTCAGCCCACTTTGTTGTTTTGCCTTCCTGCCCTGTGAGAGCAAGCTGTCACTCTTTCTAGTGATAAATGCCGTCTGAAGTGAGCTCTGGTTCTCCTGGTCAGAGCTCATGAGCCTCTGAGGAGAGGAGGCAGCCTCCACCATCCGGCTGTTGCCATTTTCCTCACAGCTATGTTTGGTTGTCGTGTTGCGTCTCAGGTAACAGTCCGAGGGCAAGCAAGGATGTGCCCCGGCGTTTCTGTTTCTTTCCTGAGAACTGATCTCAAGAAATGAGCCCCGAGGTTGCCTCTCTTTTTGGGTCCCTTCCCTCCAACCACTTGAGGTCAAGCTGAGCGCTCGCTCCTAGGAGAGACCAGGGGCTCCAGGAGGGCTGGGGCGCCGTGGGGCTGGCACACTCACAGGGCAGAAGCCCCGGCTTCACCCTGAAATGGGCAGAGCGCCGCAGCAGGCCCAGCGGGGTCGCCCAGGCTCCCGCTTCGTTCGCTGGCTCTGGCCTCACCAGCCAGCCTGTGGAAACTTGCTTTGTACTTTCAAAAGCTGCTTCTTCTGGTTTCAGGAACCATTTTTTTTTTCCCCAGAATTGCTGTTCACTTGTCACCTTTTCAGTGAGATGGTATCTCAGTCTCCCAGTATAGATATTCTTTCAAACGGCAGGAAAGGTCCCCCCGACTCCCAGGCCTCACCACAGGGACACCCCAGTCACTTTCACCAGCTTCTCTCGGCCTCTGAAAGTTGATGTGTTTTTGCCGACAGTTTTCCTTTTGTTGGAAAACATGATGAAGACAAATGTTCAACTTTCAGATGACTTCCTTTAAATTCCCAGCCATGGTACTTGCAAGGATTTTGAATTTCAGAGAAAGGGTACACTTTGCCCTATTTATAATCCTAAAACAAACTTCTTCCTGCAAATCATAGAATCTCTGCCTTGGCTACTTTAAAATGATCCTTTTTTTTTTTTTTTTAATTAAAGAGGATGCATTCTTTTAAGATAAGATGGATTTGAATCCTGCAAGGTTGAAGTTCAGTGTGGCATGTCTGAAATCCCTGATATTTGTACTCAGGTACAGGCTGCAAAACAGAGAAAAACAAAATCAGATAACTTTCCACCCTCGCAGCTGGAAGCAGGCCCCGCCCCCTGGGGGTGAGTGACTGGCCTTTCCCTGCCTGAGCTGCAGGCTTTTTGAAATGGAAAAGAATGTAATCAGGTCCAGTGAAGAATGCTACACTCTTGCCATGAAGAAGGCTGAAGTTTGAGAACTGAAAATCCTGGGTCTCATCGAGATTCTTTACCATTCAAAGTTTTGCCTTTGAAAAGCACACTTTATATTTCTGAGTTTCCTCTCAGTGTAGCAAAGCTGAGGATACTAGCTTGTCATTTGCTCTGAAAGCTTAGGTGACCGAGGAGGTGAATTCATCTTTATTAATGAAGAGAAGCAAAACAAAGATGGATACAGAGAAATTACCAAGGCCTTGAACTGTACTGACTCACTGTTTATTGGGCCAGTAAAGACAAAGAGGCCCAGGGAGTTGAATTTACCACGTGAGGGAAAGAGAATCAAAGCCACTTTCAAGCCAGTGTGCTAATCCAGGACTCGAGGAAACCCAGAATATTGGCAGTGAGTCCTGGTCCTATCACTGCGGTCCCTCACCGGCCACCTCCTCCCACTGAAGCTGCTCTTACGGGTGGAAGTGGGCTCAGAGCACCACCAGGCATGGTGGGGGCAGGGACCTGGCTCCTGGGGGGTCAAAGCAGTGCGTGCTCCCAGAGGGCAGTCACAGCCTGGTTGCAGAACTTATTACGCTACTTCTGAGCCATGTCCCTGGGGATCAGGAGTTTTCTGCTTAACCCGAGTCCCGTGATCAGAGCTACAGTAACAGTAATCCCCTAATTGTTTGGTTGCTCAGTCGTGTCTGACACTTTGCGACCCTGTGGACTTAGAGCCTGCCAGCCTTCTCACTCCATGGGATTCCCATAGCAGCTAATATTTAGCTCATTTTCAAAATTCCCCAATTATTTCCAAAATTTCTTTTAGAGCTCTTTTCTTTCTTTTTAAATCTCTGATCCAGGCAAGATTGATGCCTTGCATTCGGTTCGTCTTTCCTCACTTTTCTAAATCACAAAATCAGTCTAGATGCTGTCTAGCACTCTGCCAAAGTGTTCTGTTTCATCCTAGGTCTTCTGAAGGTTGCCCACTCGCCTGGGACTTCTAATGAGACATGGTGTAGGATGCAGGCCCTTAAACCTTCTGCCTGGCTTCCCCTCTCCTCACAGCCTCCCTGCTCTGAAGATAAGCAGATACTCTCAGGGTAAATCTTCCTTCAACATCGAACAAGAATCTTCAGAGTCCTCACCCATTTATTCAATCAAGAAATATTTGTAGAAAGCCTCAATGACCATGGCCTTATTCTAGATACTGGGTATGCAGAAGCAAAACCTACTCAACCAACCAAAACAATCAGACTGAACGGCCCTCTCCCATGGAGTTGGCATCCAAAAGGAGGTGAGCCAAAAAACCAAATGAAGTCAGAAGCTGGTGGTGAGTTTGAGGAAGGACCCAAGTTCAAAGAGTGATGGAGAGGTCCCCACCATTTGAACAGAGAGCAGACAGAAATTAAGAGTGAGCCACAGGGAAGAGGGTTTCCGGGCAGAGGGACCCACACGCCCAGCTGTGGCTCAAACGGGAAGGAGGCCCGTGCAGCCAACTCAGGGGGCTGCGGGGGGTGCCGTCAGATGATGAGGTCGTGTGGCCTGACGCCAGCCAGTGTTTAGAGCGCCGGCCTGGGCTTGGCTAGCCACTATCCACAGTAGGCAGACAACACAGGCTTCATTTTAACTACGTTTATTACAGTAACAAAGAGACAAATTGGAATTGGAAGAATTATTCAGAAATGAGTTCCACCTCAAGGTCATTTCCTAATTAATTGAATCTAGCAATTTTTCAAATATGAACACATAAGATTTTCAAGATGGTAAAGTGTGGGAGAAAACTTATCTTTCAAAAACAGTGAAATTCAGTCATTTGAATACCTTTCCCTCTCTGCCTCTTTATGTTTGCTCATGTTCTTACATAGTGTAGTTATCGACCCTGAGGTTAAGCTGCCTGGGTTTAGCGTCCAGCCCTCCCACCTTCCAGCTGCGTGATCTTCAGAGAGGCTCTGTGCTTCCCTTTTCTCACTGATGAACTTGTCTGAATAACAGTACCTGTTTCATAAAACCACTGTGAGGATTTAGTGAATTAATATGTATAAAGTGCTTAGAACAGTACCTGGCACAGGGTAAATACTAAGTCCTATTAAGTGTTGCTATTATTAAATCCTTAGAACATCTTTGAGCTATTTCCTGATTTTAAAATTGAAACAAGAATCATGAGAGACGGCTAATACAGGTCCAGGCAGGGACCTGAAACTCCATTTCTTGGAAGGCAGCTCTGCTGTTCTCTTCAGCTTCCCTACCTAGGGAGGCTGAGGTTCAATACCCATGACTTTGTTTTTCCAAGAGTAACTCAAAATTCTGGGCACTGGGAACAAACTCTCGTGCGTCACACGGTTCGTGCCCCCGTCCATGACCTCTGTCCAGGTGCTCCGTCAACCCACTAACCTGTCACCTTGAGCGTTTCTCTGCTGGTGAGCACAGGAATGTGGAAGGACAGAGCGGGGTGCCCTGGGAATGGATCTCAGCAGCCACGAAGCTCTGGGCCTCTTTCATGAAAGGAGTAGAGCTTATGACTCCTTCCTGCCAGGGAACCCAACGCCCAGGCCAAACGCCAAGTCACAGACACGGATCCTCAGGCTAGAGGGGCCAGTCAGCTCTTCCTCTGGCCCTTGGTGACTTTCAAGAAGTTCTGACGGCACCATCTTCTCCCATCACCAGAGGATTCATATGGAAGAAGCCAAGTCATCTCATGAAATGCCACATGAAGACGAGAGTTGGTTGAGGCATTCACTCATTTGTTCATGGTCTATCCTAGGCAGCGCTCTACTTGGACTTGGGTTGGCATCATAGAATCAATCATTCCCTTCCATCCCACCTCCTCACAAACACCACGAAGCTCCTAAGTATAATCCCAGAGTCGTCTAGATGTCTAAGGGCCAAAGGAGCAGAGTGAATGACTGATGTGATATGATTGTGATATGTTTCACAATAAACACGTATTTGGTCTTCATTCCCAAGTCTGGCCCAGAGCTCCCACAACTCTTGAAATTTCTTAAGTGGTAAGAGCTCTAAAGATGCCTTTTGCTACATTAATGAAGTGGCTTTTGGAGCCTAGGGAACCAAAAGAGGCGGGCTGGTTGCCAGAGGCCCCAACCCCGTGATTGGAGAGTGGGGCTCTACTGTCGCCCCGGACCTCTGGAGAGAAGGCTAAGAAGCCAGGTCAATAGTCAATAGCCGATGATTTGACTAGTCATGCTGTGTACTGGAGCTTGCATAAAAATTCCAAAGAGGGGGGTTCAAAGAGCTTCTGGGTCATGCACATGTCAGAGGTTTGGGAAGAGTGGCTGGTGGGAGGAAGACACGGATGCTTTGCGCCCTTTTCCTGCCCCTTGCCCTGCAGATTCCTTCTGTCGGACTGTTCCTGAGCTATATATATATATTTTAATAAGAAAGAGGTATCTAGTAATTAAATGTTTCTGTGAGTTCCAGGAACCAATCTAGCAAATTAATGCCACCTGAGGAGCAGGTTCTGTGAAGCTGATTGCTAGAAGCACGGATGACGGGCTGAACTTGAACTGGGGGTGAAGTGAGGCAGAGGGCGAGTCTTGCGGGACTGAGCGCTTACCCTGCAGGGTCCGATGCTGTCTCCAGGCAGACAGGGTTCGAACAGAACTGTAGCACACCCAGCTGGCGTCCGAGAATGGCTTGGTGGTGTGCAAAACTCCCCACGTTGTGATCGGTGGCCCAATCTTAACCACATACTCTGGACACTCTCAAATGCACCCCAGGTTGGCGGTCTCTGGCATGATTTCCTTGAAGGCCATGCCCTATGTGGACTAGTTTACAACACACAGCCTCATGTGGAATCCTTGGAATAGAAACTGGCGGGAAATCCAGAGCTACTTACAGAATCGTCGTAACGCACCTTCTCTTGCCAGTTCCCTGTGGAGCCTGTCTTGGGCTGAGCAGTTCGGGTGCAAGCTCTGGGCGTGTTTCCCTCTCTTGCGCCCTGCTCGGGCATTTCTCTTGGACCCCGCTCTGACGGAGAGCTCTCCATTTTGCGTAGGCCATCACTTCCCCTTCTCTCCTTGCTCCCTGCCGTGCGGCCTTTCCCTGTCTCGCAGGGAGCTATTCACAGACATTGACCTCCAGCCCTGGGTCCCCCCTGAGTTCTCTCCACCAGCACCTCCCAACAAAACTTTCTCAACTCGTTTCCTTTTCTACCCCCACTTCCTGGCACACTTAGGTCTCAGTAGAATCAACCCAAGAATTACTCTGAATTAAAACAATGTTCAGGGACTTCCCTGGTGGACCACCAATTAAGCCTCCACACTCCAATGCAGGGCGCATGGGTTCGATCCCTAGTCAGACAGCTAAGATCCCACATGCCTCGTGGCGTGGCCAAAAAAGAAAGCTTAAAAAATCAAACAAAAACTAAAATAAAGAAAACAATGTTCAAAGGAAAGAAGTCTTTGAAAATCAGGTTAGTTCATTTGCTTTCTGTCCTGGCTGCAGCTACTTCCGTTTCACTTTTCTTTTCGAGTCAGGCAAAGAATGGAGTCGGCACTTAGTTTATCTTCTATTCTGGAGCCACCGACTCCAGGAGCCGCTGAGTCAGATGCCAGACTGGTTCTGCGGTCAGTGGCCTTGCGGTCAGAGCCGGAGCCCCGGCGTGTCAGGCTGTCCCTCTCCTGCCGTGGCCCAGCCTGCTCTGCCTTATCGCCTCCTGGGGTCCAAGTGTCAGCCTGGGGATGAGTGTGGTTAGGACCCGCCTCGGCACAGGAATGCTTCGGCAGGGCCCCACCCTGGCCTGGCGGTGGGCTCTTGAGCACAGAGGCCGGCCACTGCCCACTGCTCATGTCACACGAGGACCGAGGCCTCAAGGAGCTCGTGATGGAACTGAAAGACTTGGCTTTAGAATCATTGCCTCTATTGCGATCCGTGCACGGCCCCACAGGGGACTGTAGAGACAGGACTCTGGTCACAGCAGGAGTCTCAGACCTGGCCCCAGCCAGCCTTCTGCGAGGGGGGCGCTTTAGAAAGCTGGATTTGGGCTTGGGCCAGGCCCTGTGAGTACAGAGGTCCCAGCCTACCTCAGTGGGCAGGCTGAGAAGGGTGTCTTTAGTTCAGCCAGCCACGGGGAACCAGCAGGCCCAAGGTGGTATTTAGGAGACAGTATCTGCTAATTGTGGGCACAGAGGGGTTGGGGAGGCACACAAGGCTGAGATCCAGGCTGTGGGGCATAGGAGATTGTGGGGGGCACAGAGGATTGTGGGAGGCACAAGGGGGTTGGGGAGGCACAGAAGGCTGAGAGCCAGGCTGTGGGGCACAGGGGATTATGGGGGGCACCAAGGATCATGGGAGGCTCACATAGCTGAGTTCCGGGCTGGAGGCACAAGGGATCCTGGGAGTTACTGAGGACCGAGTGCCCACTGAGGGTGCAGGGGACGGTGACAGAGGGTGGGCTGGCCCTGCTCGTTGCTTGGTGTGTAGGTGGGAAGCAGAGAGAGGAGGCAGCTCCAAGGAGCAGGAGAGAAACAGCAGCGGTGGGATTAGTCAGGAGAGGACAGCTCCGGCCAGGGGTCTCCATTCAGAGAGATGTACTGCGGGTAGCGCTTCAGAGCGGGGGATCTGTGGCCAGAGAACCTGAAGTTTGGGTCCTGCTCCTGCACTTATTGGGTGGACTTGAACCTAAATTTGCTACTCTGTAAAATTCAGAAAATAACACCTACCTTCCCAGACTATGGTGAGGATTAAACGCATATGTGCTGAGTCATGTCTGACTCTTTTGCGACCTCATGGACTGTAATCTGCTAGGCTCTTCCATCCATGGGGTTTTCTAGGCAAAGATCTGGAGTGGGTTGCCATTTCCTCCTCCACAGGATTTTCCTGACTCGGGGATTGAATCCGCATCTCCTGCATTGGCGGAGGATTCTTTACCACTGAGCCACCTGGGAAGCCCGAGGATTAAACGAGATGATATTTTAGCATTATTATTACTATTGTTAAGCAGATATGATGGAGAAAATATTGAGAGAAAAAACATTCGACTGGCTGTTGGTAGGGGCATGAGATGGTTTATCCTGGGAGACCACAGGCCTAATCCTTCGTGGCTCCGGCTCTCTTTGTATCTGGGACCAGAGACTCCAGTGGCTATAAATTCCCTTCCTCGCTTTGCTGGGGAAGAAGGATCCTTGGGTCAGAGGTTTGGGGCCAGCTCAGAGGGCAAATCTGGCCACTGGTCTGAGCCCCAAGGATTTCCCTCTGCCTGAGGCTCCCAAGTGACCAGGGCAAGTTCCAGATAATAGATAAAATGCTAATTAAGGGGTGGCATTATCCCTGTCTGCCTGTGCCCTCTCGCTCAAAACCATTCCTTCTCCTATTGCTCAGATAGCTCTTTGGCCCTGGGGAGGGTCAGCAGGGGAGTTCCAAGCACCATGTGGAGCCTCCTCAACCTCTCCCCGCCTTTGGCTTTAGCTGCCGAGAGCCCAGCCTGGGCTGGACCAGGCAGCCAGAGTCCCCAGCTGCTGGCTGGGCTGCCTACCCTGGCTCCGCCTCGGCCCGCCTGGCCCTGGCTCACAGGCCCAGAAATACATGCGAGTCTTACGTTGCTTTCCTTGGCTTGTCATCAGCAATCCTTCTGTGCATTTCTCAGAAACAAAAGACAACATTCCTTCATCTACTTGAGTCTCTTTCTTTCTTGGGTTCTGTTAAGCACATGCTGCTTTGCAAGACAGTATAGAACTGTGATTATTTCTCCAAGATAAAAAGAAAATTTGTTTCACTGAAACCTAAGTTAGTCCCCTCTACTTCATTTTCAAGCTTCGGCACAGAAAATAGCTTTGTTTCAGTGCTGAATCACAGTGTAATCCTGGAAGACATCTTCCATGGCAGACTCAAACTATGTTGTACCAACAGGGCAGATAACGCAGTGAGCTGACACCGTGACAGCCATCACTGAGTTCTCATCGATGACAGTTACACTGTCTGCTGGCTGCCCAACAGCACGGATAATGGCAATAAATCCTACAGGCATCCTAATTTCAGAGATGCTGAAACATAAGCGGGGAAGGTACACTTTAATAGGCAAAAGACAATTGTTTTGCAAAAATACGATAATTCAGCAGCTTGTGTTTTTCATTCAATGTTCTATCCTCAAATCACTTCCATGTCAATATCTGTATCAACACTCTTAAAAATAATTTTGGATACCATTTTCATTCTTTGTGTTCCATCAACTGAACTTTATATTCACCAAAACTGTATTTTGAAGTAAGGTGAGTGTTTCCTTTTTTTATTCAGAATTGTTGATAGTGATGCAAAGACCACATTTAAAGATAAATAATTGCACATATCCTCTGTAATTTCTAAGTCTTTGATACTTAATGCTTAACTTTTTAGTTTATACCAAGAAAAATGAGCAAAAGTATTTCTTGTCTATGAGATTTAAAGTGTCACAAGGTGACACTATATCTCTATACTAGTTTCTATGTTAGGAAGTCACTGCTGCAACTCAGCTAATACCTCCTCAGAGCAAGAATGTCACAAATCTTACTACATGTGTCAAGAAACTGTCTTTCCTCTATTAGACTTGTCAGATTTAGCAACTAAAAACACAGACTGTCCAGTTAAAATTTAACTTCAGATATATACTTTCTTAGGGTAAGTATGTCCCATGAAATATTCGGGGCTTTCTGATACTAAAAATTATTCATTGTTTATCTGAAATGTGAATTTAACTAGGGATGCTATATTTTGTGTGACAGCCCTATCTGAACGTAATCCAGGAGCCTCAGGATCCTGTGTTACTTAATCCACTGACTTGGCTCAGTTCTTTTTGGAGGTCGAAGGTCAGCATCCTTAGAGTTACATCATTCCTTGAGCACAGAGGTGATATTTCAATAAGTGCTGCAGATGAACCTATCTCCAGGGCAGGATTGGAGATGCAGACGCGGAGCACGGACGCACAGCAGAGCGGAGGAAGGGGGCAGGGGACCTGGGAGAGGAGGTTTGGCGTAAACACACTGCCACGTGTTTATATCCCAGTTGTTAAAAAGCGTTGTGTTTATTAAGCTTAGGGATTCTGTTCCGTGGAAGCTGACGTAACCAGGAAGGGCAGGAGGAACTGCGGAAGGACCAGTAGACTCAGAGTACTAAGGAGGAGGCTTTCGTCCCAGCTCAGCCCTTCCCGCTGTGTTAGCTTCATCTCACAGGACTTCCATTTTCCTACATAAAAATATTAAGATCAGTGTTATGACTCTCCCTGGGTTGCTGTGTAAAACATCAGTGGGCTGATTTCCGTGAAAAATTTACAAACTCCAAAAACATTACGAGCTAAAACTCAGCGGGTAAAGTCCCGGGAAGCCGGAGCTTTAGAAATACTGACTTTCCCCCAGGTTTGGCTTCTGTGTCTTGTCCACCAGTATCTGTGCAGCTAACCCTCATGAACCCCTTCCTCTCCACACACACAAAGCTGCCCTGCGGGCCCTCCGAAAAGTCCCAGCTACTCTCAGGGATGGTTTAGCTGAAGGTGCTGGCACACGGAAGACCAAGGGCCACGGGGGATGTCCTCATCCCCAAAAGCTTCAGGAAAAGCATTCAAATAGATGCTTGTGTTTTAAGGACAGGACGTTAATTAGGCCAGATTTTATGGGATGGCTTATTCAATCAGGACTGTGTGAAGGACATTTGAAAATAATCAATAACCCAGACAACAGTTTAAAACCAGGGAAAATAACCTTAAGCATATTGGTTATTTTGGCTGAATTTGTGAATTGGGGAAGGTCTCAGCAGCTGCTGCTGCTGCTAAGTTGCTTCAGTCGTGTCTGACTCTGTGCGACCCCACAGATGGCAGCCCACCAGGCTCTGCCGTCGCTGGGATTCTCCAGGCAAGAACACTGGAGTGGGTTGCCATTTCCTTCTCCAGTGCATGAAAGTGAAAAGTGAAGTCGTGTCCAGCTCTTCACGATCCCATGGACTGCAGCCCACCAGGCTCCTCCACCCATGGGATTTTCCAGGCAAGAGTACTGGAGTGGGGTGCAAGGTCTCAGTTAGGACCATCAGAACGAAGGTCAGCCTTCAGCGTTTTGTTAAACTGATGTCTCAAGGGGGCCGAGGAACAACAGGCACCAGATGAATCTTTAGGACAGATGGAAGCAATTGTCTAGCTCTTCCCTGGTGGCTCAGACGGTAAAGAATCTGCCTGCAATTCGAGAGACCCAGCTTCGATCCCTGGGTCAGGAAGATCCCTTGGAGAAGGAGATGGCAATCCACTCCCGTATTCTTGCCTAGAGAATCCCATGGACAGAGGAGCCTGGTGGGCTATAGTCCATGGGGTCCCAAAGAGTCAGACACGACTGAGGGACTATACTTAAAACTGATTAAAATATGTGTAATTTTGGGCCAGACAAGGCATTCTTAAGCAGCCCACAGAGCCTCAAATCCAGATCTTCTAACATTAGATAATTAATAAAGTCAAAAGAAAAAAGATCCAGGGAAAAATATTAGCAATCCAGACCACAGCCACATTTCTTCAATTTAGAAAACATTCGCATAAATAAAAACTGAATAATTCAAGATGAAAATAAAGGGAAGAATATGAGCATGGAATTTACAGAAAAATAAACACAGGAAAACATGGTTAGCTTCATTCATCATTATAGAAATGCTGATGAGAGATCATTTCTCAGTGAGTTCATAGGTCAAAATTAAAAAGCTGGTCAATATCCAGTACTGGTCAGGCTGTGGGCAAGACGCCATTCTCAAATGCTGCCGCTGGAAGTGTTACTGGTCTACTTTTTAAAGGGTAGTTTGACGATGAGTTAAAATTGGAAATACACCCCTCTTGGTGCAGTAATCCTATTACTGGGAATTTATAAATATGGTCACAAAAGGGCACTAAGACATGTACATAAAAATATCCAGTGCAGCGTCATTTGTAAGATCACAACACTGGAGAATCCATATGGCAGCTGTGCCCTGCTCGGCTGCTTCAGTCATAGCCAGCTCTTTGCCACCCCAGCAAGCACAGCCCGCCAGGCTCCTCCGTCCATGGGCTCCTCCAGGCAAGAGCACTGGAGTGGGTGCCATTCCCTTCTCCAGGGGATCCTCCTGACCCGGGGATCAGGCCCGTGTCTCCTGCATTTCAGGTGGATTCTTTACCAGTGAGCCACAGGGAAACCCCGGTGAGCGTGCAGGTCACTCCAAATCGCAAGGCAGTTTGGAAATATCTATCAAAATTACAAAGGCGCATAGTTTTGGACACACAATTCCACTTTCAGTGGAATTTATCCTACAGTGTGCAAAACTGCAGTGTTGTTTATATAGCAAGGTGCTGCTGCTAAGTTGCTTCAGTCATATCCGACCCTGTGGGACCCCATAGATGGCAGCCCACCAGGCTCCCCCATCCCTGGGATTCTCCAGGCAAGAACACTGGAGTGGGTTGCCATATCCTTCTCCAATGCATGAAGGTGAAAAGTGAAAGTGAAGTCGCTCAGTTGTGTCCGACTCTTTGAGAGCCCACGGACTGCAGCCCACCAGGCTCCTCCGTCCATGGGATTTTCCAGGCAAGACTACTGGAGTGGGCTGCCATTGCCTTCTCCGAGCAAGGTACTAGAACATATCAAATATCTATTAGAAATATCAAATTAACATAGGATATATTTACAGAGCAAAATATTCTAGAGCCATCAAAATCATGAAGTGTGTGGGGTTTGTTTTTTTAAAAAACAAAACTGATAAAACAATTTCAAAAATCTATTCTTAACAAAACTCTTAGAGCAGTCTTAAAGTTTTATGACGTAAAGGAAGCAGTATACCCAGCAGTGTGGGTAACCTATGTCCATTTCAGTACACACAGGGAAGGGGTAAGCTGTGTCCTTGTTGGCCTAGAAGGATGTCTGAGAGACTGCTCAGGATGGTTTCCAGGGGAAGGAAATGGTGCCTTGGGGTCTGAGCCGCAGAGACCTCTCAGCTAAGACTTCGTCTCCAAAGGCCCCGATAAAGTTCGACATCTTGGCTGAGAGGGTAGCCCGTTCATCCAAAGCATGTCAGTGTGGTCTAGCTGATCGTAGTCTCAGCCAGAAACAGGAAAGGGTCAGACAGTAGCGAGATCTCACCCTCCCTGGCGCTGCTGTTCTATCCACAAGGTTTGACCCTGAAATAATAGAAAGGTGCACGCAGCAGCAGGCGAGAGCACAGACCGAGTGCGTGCCTGGGAGGGGTCCTCGCAGCGCGTGGCACCGGCGATGGCAGTTTTGATAGTGCTCTTACGGTTCCCTTCAGGGTCTGGGGTTTAGAAGGGTCTGGTGTGGAGAAGAAAGAATCACTCAGAATATGAGAGAAGTTGGGTCTGGGCCCCTCTGCCACTGATGGGTTGTGTGACCTGACAAGGCAGCTTTCTGATGCAGGTGTCCGCATCTGCAAAGCGGGGCTGGAGTCATAATAGCACCCTCCACCCCAAGGAGCTGTGATGCTTAAATGAGACATCATACAGCCAACTAACCTGTACATGAGCACAGAGCAAAGCCTGTGCCCTACTCAATGTGAAAACTACCAGATTAAAAAATGGGGAGAGGAGCCGAATAGACATTTTTCCTAAGAAGGTGGGCAGGTGGCCAACGGGCACACGAAAAAATGCTCAACGTCACTAACTACTGTTGTTGTTCAGTCGCTCAGTCACGTCCAACTCTTTGTGACCCATGGACTGCAGCACGCCAGGCTTCCCTGTCCTTTGCTGTCTCCTGGAACTCGCTCAAATTCATGTTCATTGAGTCAGTGAGGCCATCCAACCATCTCATCCTCTGCCACCCCCTTCTCCTGCCTTCAATCTTTCTCAGCATTAGGGTCTTTTCAAATGAGTTGGCTCTTTACATCAGGTGGCCAAAGGATTGGAGCTTCAGCTTCAGCATCGATCCTTCCAATGAGTATTCAGGGTTGATTTCCTTTTGGATGGACTGGTTGGATCTCCTTGCAGGCCAAGGGACTCTCAAGAGTCTCAAAGCTACAGTGAGACCACTTCAACTTGTTAGAATGGCTATTGTAAAAGAGGAAATTACAAGTGCTGGAGAGGATGTGGAGAGAAGGGAGGCCTCATACTCTGTTGCTGGGAATACCCACTGGTGCAGCCGCTGGGGAAAACAGTATGGAGATTCCTCAGAATATGAAGAACGGAACTGCCGTGTGACCCAGCTATGCCACTCCTGAGTATTTATCCAAAGGATGTGAAAGCACTCATTCTAAGAGAGTATGCACCCTTACTTACATCAGCCAAGACATGGGAACAGCCCAAGTGTCCACCAACAGATGAGTGGGGAAAAAAAGTGTGGCATATCTGTGTACAATGAAGTGCTACTCAGCCATGAAAAGATGAAATCTTGTCATTTGCAAAAACATGGCTGGACCCGGAGGGTACTGTGCTAAGAGATAAGACAGATGTTGTTGTTTATACTTGCTAAGTCGTGTCTCACTCTCTTGTGACCCCATGGATGGTAGTCCACTAGGCTCCTCTGGCCATGGGATTTCCCAGGCAAGGATACTTCTCCGGGGGATCTTCCCAATCCAGAGATGGAACCTGAATCTTCTATATCGTAGGCAGAGTCCTTACCACTAAGTCACCAGGGAACACAGTAAGTCAGATGGAGAAAAACACTCTGACTTGTATCATATATGGAGTATAAAAAGCAAAATACAAAATGAATGAACAAGCCAAACCAAACAAAAACCAGCGTGCAGATACAGAGACCAGAGTAGTGGTTACGAGAGGGGGTGGAGCAGGGTGGGAAAGGGTGAAACGGGCAGGGGGCCGCTCTGCAGCGACGGGTGGGAGCACAGGTTTTCCATCCGCAGGAGAGCACACCCCAGGGTATCAGAGGTGGTAATGCAGTGTGCACACCTGGAACCCAATGTTTTAAACCGGTGTTACCTCGATTCAAAAAAAAGGCCTGCGCCCAAAGTTCTGGATACAGTCATTTCTCCAGTCTCCACTATGTTGCCTCTTGTTCTTTTTTCCCTCTTCCTCTTGAGGATGTTTAGTCACCAGCATCTTTCACTGGAAGCTGCCTCTCCTCCTCTTTAGAAACTGGAGGTGCATGGCCAGCAGATTTTTTTCTGCGAAAGTAACGTGTGGCTCTCCCTTTGCTGCCTCTACGCCGCTCTGTGGCGTGCACCACGCACTGACGCACTGGCGATACCCACCGCTGCTCTATTTGGCTCACTTCTTGCTTTTGCTAAATGGGTGTGATGTCACGTTTAACTGAGTCTTCTCTCTCCCTTCTCAGCCTGGGGCAGGGGGTCACCTCTATCGAATGCCTGCTCCATTCATGGAGCCTTCAGTGAAGTGAGACCCTAGCCCCCAACCCCAAGGCAACCATTGTTGTTTCTTGTACGGACTGTGAACACAGACACACGTGTGTGATCATAACCATCTTTAAAATACAAGTTGGGGCCAAATTATTCTGAACCTTGCTCTTTCGTCTCACAGCACGTCTTTAAGATCACTCAGTATCGGTACCCGCAGAGCTCTTCCATCTGTTTCCTCTGCTGAGTGACGGGATGCTGTGTGTGACTTTTCCTGCTGCTCTGTACTTGCAGCCAAGGCCCAGGGCTGGCGTGACCAACACCAGGGGCCCGGGAGTTCGAAGGGGAGGTCCCATCGGCTTCCTAGCACCTCCTCAGAGGAACCACCCCTCATCCCCTGTGTGGGGCGAGCCCTGGGGCTGGAAGGAGGCAAAGGGCCAGCTCGGGGCTGCACACGGTACTTGGGGAGAAGTCATCCTTGCTACCCCACCCGGTGAGTCCCACCCACTGCCCACCCCAGGCCAAGTGGGTGGACAGGGAGAGCCATCCCCAGGAAGCACCGGGAGGGCTCACTGAAGGGAGGGACCTGTGGCCGCCCAGCCTGGTGCTCCTTGAGCCGCAGGACAGACAGCTCCCCGGGGAGCCAGGCCGCTTGGCAAGCCCTCTGGCAGCTTGTGGAAAGGCAGGCTGGGTGTCAGGGCCCCGCAGGGCGGAGGGGCCGTGTCTGGGCAGGAAGGGAGGACCGCCTCCCCTTCCCACTTCCCCGGGCCTCAGGGGGCTCCAAGAGGAGCCACTTGAGCTTTCCCTGAACCTCGCCCTGAGGCTCAGACCAGGAGATGTGGGGCGGGGCCCCGCCGTGCCCAGGGAGGGGCTGGGGGTGTGCACCCTCCAGGCCAGCAGGAGAGAAGGCACCCCCCACCCCACCGGCACAGCCCCAGCGCCAGGGGCCCAGGGCAAGGCCAAACCCCTACTCAGCACAGCCCCAGTGCCAGGGGCCCAGCGCAAGGCCGGACCCCCACCCAGCACGGCTCCAGTGCAGGGGCCCAGGGTGAGGCCGAACCCTGCTGCTCTGAAAGCCACACTCACCAGCACCCAGAGACCACCAGGATCTCCAGAGACCCCTCCCCCCAATGGAGCAGAGACCAGGGACCCCCGGCCACTAACAAGTCCTTGGGGAATGAGAGGACCCTGCCAGCTGCTCCTCCTCCAGCCCCCAAACCAGAACACGGAGGGGAGCGGGGGACACCAGGAGAGGCCTCACGCCTGCTCCTGGGGGTGGAGGGAGGGAACCTGAGTCGTTAAAGAGGCTGGAGTTTCAGGGAACAGCGCACAGGCGAATCAGAGTTGCAAAGCCTGCCGAGCGGCGTAAAGAGCGCTCCCCGCCTCAACGGACACGCCTTTGAGCAAACTCCAGGAGACGGTGGAGGCCAGGGAAGCCTGGCCAGCTGCAGTCCCTGGGGTCGCAAAGAGCAGGTGTGACTTAGCGACTGAACAACAGAGAGGAGATTACGCGTAGGCTGGGTGAAAGCGGAGGCTTGATGGGGGAAGAGAGAAACGTTATGTTGACACTCCACGACCTGAGCTCTGATCCTTCCGTCTCTGTGTGTCCCTTCTAAGAGTGCATGGAGCTTGTCTAAAACGTTCCCCAGATTCATTCATCTTTTCAGACTATGCTGCCACCTAAGTCCCTTCATCCTCCTTGAGCACTGTGTCTGGTTTGAGTTACAGTGTCGTGCTGAGAGTCTTGCCTGGCTTTGTGGGACCCCATGGACTGTAGCCCACCAGGCTCCTTTGTCCGTGGCATTCTCCGGGCAGGAATACCGGAGTGGGTTGCCACGTCCTCCTCCGGGGGATCTTCCTGACCCGGGGATGGAATGCAGGTCTTTTATGTCTCCTGCACTGGCAGGTGGATTCTTTACCACTAGCACCTCCTGGGAAGCTGGTTTGAGTTAGTCTGTGGGTAAATTCCCATCTCTGAGATGTGAACATCACAGAGCGCATCTCTGAACGCAGTCTCTGCCTCTTGGACGGCCGTCCTGACTTAGAATCAAGCTCGCTGGCAGCCAGAAGCTGCGTGTCCCAGACCCAGGGGATTCCCCTTGCTGATGATCTGAACGTGGCCGGCTCAGCCTGGGGGCATGTGTAAGTCAGTCACCACCCACTGCCGTGCCACTGACTCCCGTTGCCCCTGACCCCCTTCCCCGGGTCCTCTGTCCCTCTGGTAACCACTAGTCTTCTTACCTGTAAGGGTTTTTTATTTTGTTCATGTTTTTTGGTGCCTATTTCAGATTCCACATACGAGTGAAATCCGAGGGCATTTTATTTAGCGTGATACTCTCAAGGTCCCTTCGCATGACCACAGATGGCACGTTCTCACTTCCAGATGTGTATAAGAGACAGTCCTTGCACTGTGTCCATTTCTGCAAGGAGGACCGAGTCCTCCACACAGAGCACTTCTTCCCACTGCTGGCTCTTTAGCCATGTCCTCTCGCTCTGCGTCCCTGGGGCAGAAATGCTCCTGCTGGTGCCCTTTGAGGTTGTCTGGGCTCCTCTGCACCACGCTGCTGAGCAGAGGGAGGGTGGCCAGGCAGGACCCAGTGTTTGCTTGTGACATGGAGCAGGATGTAACTTACAGGATAAGGGCCTCTGAATTCACTGATCTGTCCTGGGTGACACCATCTGAGAAGCCACAGCCAAACCTGTGTCACCTTGAACACCTAGAAGAAAACCAGATGACCAGTTAGGAGAAGCAAGGAGAAGTCGGTTGCTTTCCAGAGCTTGGGACGCAGCGGCTCTACTGGCCGCTGGGCTGGGGAGGCTAAGGCCAGGCCCCATCGCCAGGCTCTCTCCCCTCACTGGTCAGAAACCTGGGAGTCTCACTGCTGCTGCTAACAAACACCAGGGATGCCTTGGTGCTGATGCCCTCTGAGCCTCTCAGGGTGGGATCATCCCCCGCCCTGGAGCTGATTTTGAAGCCTACAGATACCCAGCAGCAGAGGCAGACGATTCGCAGTAACATTTAGAAAACCCAGTTTCCAGCCATGTGCGACAAAATGATGATTTAATAGATGCAAATGTCGGGCTCGAATATTTTTAGTCTTTCCTGTCGGTGCGTGAGTCATTGGGAGTGACAGATTGCGTTCAGAGGGAGAGCAAGGCTCTTACAGAACCCCCCTCCTTCCCTAGTTTATTTCCGAACTTTGACTCCGGAGAACCTTCTCGATGAGCCCGTGGGAAGCAGCCTGCAGCTTTCTGACCACTGGTTGCACACACATCCGGGATCAGTGACCCAGAGCTGCAGCTGGGCCCCTGAGCTCACGGGTCAGGTCCCTTAGAGGGGAGAGCGGCTCCCATGAGCTGGCCCTGCCGTGGTGGCACGGTGCTGGGTGCCAGTGGCTGTTCCAGCCTGTTGGTTTCCGTCCCCACATCCGTGCTAGCTCTGGAGGAAGGCTTCTTACTTCAGTGGCCTCAGGCCCGGGGGAGTCTTTTGCTGGAAGGTGGCACTAGCCTCCTTTGGAGCAAGTGGCGGGGAGAGGGGTGGCAGCTGTGACGATGCTCAGACACCCCCACTCCCATCCCTCGTTCCCAGGAACGAGGCTCCCAGGAGCCACAGTGGGTGGAATTGGGCCTGTGACTCAAGTGGTGCTTCTCAACTTGGGCTACAGAATTTGGTTCCCATGGGGCAACTTTTCACTCCCCACGTGTGGGGCCCAGCCCCAGAGCCGCTGTTCTCAGGGGTTAAGGGCGACCCCGGGGCCAGTGCTGTCTCTTCTGTTTCCTTTTTAAAATTGTGGCTTCAGCTTTCTTTCTAAAAAGAAATCCGTATTTGGCTGTGCAGGGTCTCAGTTGTGGCATGTGGGATCTTGTTTCCTGACGGGGGATCAAACCTGGGGCCTCCTGCATTGGGAGCATGAGATCTTAGCCAGTGGACCACCAGGTAGTCCCCCTGGCACCATTTCTGAAGGGACGAGGGAGGAAGGGAGGGGAAACCACAAAGACTTCTTCCTGGAGCCCATGTGATTGGTTCATCTCCAGGGTCTAGACCCTCTCTAGCCCATAGACGATACCCCAGAGAAGAAACGAGGCTGAATGGATGCCTGAGAATGTGAACAGGGAAGTTTTGGAGACAAATGACGAGAGGCTAGTGAAGGGCTGTGCTGGGTAAGTGGGCTCGGGCGTGTCCTCTCCCCTGTGAGCTGGGCGCTTCGGGCAAGATGCCTCCCCTCTTTGAGCCTTTGTTTCCTCATCTGTAAAGCAAGGGGTTTGGGACAAGTGCTTCCTTCTGTTCCATTTCTAAACTCCTCTGAGTAGATGGTTGCTATGCCGACCTGTGGCATTTGGCCATTTTTCTCGCTTCGTGTGTGATTCCTTTACTGGCGTAAGCTAGAGAGCAGCTGTCCTTGAACAAGAACTCTGGGGCCATCAAATAGAGGTTGCTTGGTGACGGCTATGCAGCGAGACTCTCTGGTCAGCGTGAGGGGAAAGGCAGAATGTTCCAGGACATTCTCTGACGCCCACTGTAGTTCGTAGGTGGGTGGATCGGGGAGGGGCAGATGCACAAGCCTGGGTCGTTTGCTTTCTGATGTGAGCTGTAGGCGTGTGACGGAACCGTGGAAAGCAGAACCTGGCTTTAGAGATTCAAAGGCAACATTGACTTTTCCCCTGACCCCGCTCGGTCCAGCATTGCCCAACACTCTCCAAACACTGCGGGACGGCTGTTTTTGTGGAGATGAAGAGAAGCTCTCTGTTGACTTGATTTCCAAACCCTGCCTTTTGGAATTGACACAAGGAGAGGGCGGATCGCTCAGCAGGCTTGACCCTCCGGTCAGGCTGCTCCAAGCCCTGATTCCAGCTCTCTGGCTCCATGTCCTCAAACAGAAGCTATTGAAACAGGTATTGACAACACAGATAACAAAGGAGAGGAACACGGGCTTTGAACCCTGGGGCCAAAAGGCTCACTGCAAACTGGTCAGCCTCTCTCGGTGGTTTCCAGCCCCCAGGGGTGAAAGACCACAGCTCTCCTCCTCCCCTGACACAGCTGCGTGCGTGGTCTGTCCCCTGGGGGGCACAGGGCCACTTCAGGGACGTTCCATCCGTGCTCCAAGTTGCCCAGGGCCCCAGATTTGCTGGGACTGCAGACGGAGCGGAGACGCCCAAATCAGTGCAAAGGCAGATGGTGTTAAAGCACCAGCGCAGAAACCAGGCCACCCGGTCTGATTGGCCCCGTGATCTCGGGTGAGGGTTTTCTTTTTTTAATCTTCTGTGTACCTTGATTTCCCCACCTGCAAAATGGTGATAGTAACTTACCTAGTGAGGCTGTTTGGAGGATCAAATGTGTTCATGATTCTAAAGCAGCTTAGAACACCCCCCTGGCACATCGGGTGCTTCAGCTGAATCAGAGGTTCTGAAACTTCTGCATGAATGAGACTCTCCAGGAGAACTTATGAGTGGAGATTACGGGGCTCCCTTTCTGAGGGCTTTGGGTGAGAGCCCAGGGTTTTTTATTTTCGGCTCCCATCCCCAGGTGAATCGGAGGCAGGTGAGCAGTGGTGCCTGGTTCCTGCTGCGCCCGCCTCTCCTGCCTGGACAGTAGGAGCCCCTTCCCTTGGCGCTGGCGCTGGCACTAGCTGCCCCGGGGCTGCTCAAGGCTTTGCAGGTGGCATGTCTGGTGGGTGCTACGAAGGTCCCCTCTGTGCCAGGTGATCTTTCGAGTTCAGTTCAAGTGATCGCTCTTCCAGGAAAAATTCTTTTTCTTAATGTGTACAGCGTTGTAGTCTGACGTCTGTGCCTTACACAGTGACGGTCTCAGAAAGTCAGTCACCACCCACTGCCGTGCCACTGACTCCCGTTGCCCCTGACCCCCTTCCCCGGGTCCTCTGTCCCTCTGGTAACCACTAGTCTTCTTACCTGTAAGGGTTTTTTATTTTGTTCATGTTTTTTGGTGCCTATTTCAGATTCCACATACGAGTGAAATCCGAGGGCATTTTATTTAGCGTGATACTCTCAAGGTCCCTCCGCATGACCACAGATGGCACGTTCTCACTTCCCATGGCTGAATAATATTCCACTGTGTGTCTGTACCGGGTTTTCCTTATTCATCCACCCGTCGGTGAACATTTCGGTTTGCTCCATACCTCGGCTACTGCAAACAAAGCTCCAGTGAGCACAGGGGCACAGCACCTTTCTGAACCAGTGTCCTCAAGTTCTTTGGATAAATACCCAGAAGTGGATAGGTGGATGAAACGGTGGTTCCATTCGTAGCCTTTGGAGGAATCGCCACACTGGTTCCAGAGTGGCCACACCAGTTTATAATTCCAGCAGAGCACAAGGGTTCCCTTTCCTCCGTATCTTATCCAACACTTGCTGCTTTTTATCCTTCTTATAAAAGCCCTTCTAACAAGTCTAAGGCGATTCCCCTTTGTGGTTCTGGTTCGCACTTTCCTAGCGATTGCTGGTGCTGAACACATTCTCATTTGTCTACTGGCCACGTGCGTATCTTCTTTGGGAAAATGTGGATTCAAATCCTCTGCCCATTTTAAAAACTGTCTGGTATCTGGGTGAGTTGTATGATTCTTTATACACTTTGGATATTCAGCCCTGGTCAGATATGCAACTTGAAAATATCTTCTCCCATTCGGTAGGCCACCTCTTTTGTGGGTGGTGGTTTCCTTTGCTGTGTGGATGTTTTACTGTTTTTAGTCCTATTTGTTAGTTTTTGCTCGTGTCTCCCTTGCCTGAGGAGACATATCCAGAGAATTACTGCATGCTTGTTTCATTCTAGGGCTTTTGTGGTTTCAGGTCTTCCATTCAAGTCTTTATTCCATTTCGAGGTGATTTTTGTGGGTGGCGTAAGAGGTCTAATTTCATTCTTTTCAATGGGGCTGTCCACTTTCCCAACACCATTTACTGGCGTCCATGGCGCGTGTTCTTTCTCCATTGCGCATTCTCGCCTCCTTCGCTGTGGATTAACTGCCCACGGAAGTGTGGGTTCCACTGTTCTGTGTGTGCCAGGACCACACTGCTTTGGTTACGGTAGCTTTATGTTTGAAATCAGGGACTGCGATATTTCCAGCTTGATTCTTCTTTTCAAGTCTTTATTCCATTTCGAGGTGATTTTTGTGGGTGGCGTAAGAGGTCTAATTTCATTCTTTTCAATGGGGCTGTCCACTTTCCCAACACCATTTACTGGCGTCCATGGCGCGTGTTCTTTCTCCATTGCGCATTCTCGCCTCCTTCGCTGTGGATTAACTGCCCACGGAAGTGTGGGTTCCACTGTTCTGTGTGTGCCAGGACCACACTGCTTTGGTTACGGTAGCTTTATGTTTGAAATCAGGGACTGCGATATTTCGAGCTTGATTCTTCTTTCTCAAGATTGTTTTGGCTGTTCAGGATCTTTGGCATGTTTCACTATACATTTTATAATTCTAGTTCTATGAAATATGCCACTGAAACTTTGATACAGCTTGCACTGAATCTGTAGATCCTTACCTGAATTTTTGACAGACACTGACCTCTGGGCAGAGTCACAAGCCCTTATCTGCCATTTCAAATTCATTTTTTATAAAGGTGAAGCAATCCCATTTGGGATAAAAACCTTGTCAGATGGCAAAACCCTGACCTGAACTGACGCGAAGCTATTTATAGTGCTTGTTTATTCCATTCAGTGCGGGTGTTCGCATGCTTGGCTGTAGACATGTTAATGGGTTTGATCACCCATTAATGGGCGTATCACCCTACCCTCTCCTGGCGGCATCACATGAGGCTTGTTGTTGCTGTTTAGTTGCTAAATAGTGTCTGACTTTTTGCAACCCTGTGGACTGTAGCCCACCAGGCTCCTCTGTCCATTGGATTTTCCAGGCAAGAACACTGGAGCGGGTAGCCATTTCCTTCTCCAGGGGATCTTCCCGACCCAGGGATCAAACCTGAGTCTCCTGCATCTCCTGCCCTGGCAGGCAGATTCTTTACCACTGAGCCACCTGGGAAGCCCATTAAGTAGGTATGACATCTGTATATATAGAATTCTCATTTGCAGCTTCTCTCTTCCTCACCTCCACTGGGGCACTTCCTTTTCCAAATGCAGAGGCCCCCTCCCACGCCACGCACCAGCCCCTACAGGACATGGCTGGGCTGCCTTCAGGGATCACTGCCCCTGTGTCTTTGCTTAGACGGCCACACGCGGCTCAGGCACCTGAAGGTCTCCAGGGAAACCGCCATCTCTTGAACTGAAGTGTTGCTGATCTACGAGGCTTGAAAACCCCGGGAAGGATGAAAAGCAGAGTGAAAAGGCGCTGTGTTCCTTTGCTAGTTTTTTGGGCCGCAGAGAGTCAGCAGGCACCAGCGCGCCCGGGCGAGGCAGCGCGACTCTGAGCGGGTCCTTTTCTGCAGGTTCGGTGTCTTTTGCGGACTGGCTGCTTGTCTCCTGTCTCGTCTTTCACCGGAAGCCCCAGCTGACTTTCTCACAGTCAGCTGGGTCTGGGGTCTCTCACCAGGGTCGTGAAGTGGAAGATGCTTGTTCGCCTGACCAGTTGGATTGTTGCTCAGGAGTGGACCAAGGCGGGGAACAGTGAGAGCCATCCCAGCTGAAGCCCAAGCACTCCGGAACCTGCAGCCTCACCCTGCCTCCCCAGGCGCCTCACCAGTTCCCTTTGACCCAGCCTTACCGAGCACCCGAGGGACAGAGAGCATTGATGTAACCTACGCTTTCAGGGTGCTTATGGTGATGAAGAGGAAGACAATAATTATACAGCGAAGCACAGCAAGAGGCAGAAAGGGGTAGAGTGCTGTGGGTTCAGAAATGAGATGAAACTTCATTGGGTTGGAGGGAATCAGGAAAGGCTGCCTGGAGGAAGGGACATCTGAGATGGACTCTGAATTTTAGGTAGATTTAGACATGGGGGAGGTCATTCCCAGGAGAGAGAACTGCATCAGCAACGGCAAGAAGGAAGGACTGGATGGGCTGCGTATGGAGGGCTTGTGTGTTTGAGGGAAGAGAGCGGCAGGGAGGGAAACTGAGTCAGGGACCTGCTCATCCTTGACTTGGAGAGCTTGGCTGAGGGGCTTAGATGTGCTTAGATGTTCATGAGTGGACACTGGCAGCCTTGATGGAGGGCGATGATGAGAGCTGGGCTCTCAGAGCTGTGCGCACACTGCACCGAGGGAGGGGAGAAGGGCGGAGGGGTGTGCTGGGGGGTCATCATGACTTGAGTGCAGAGGCGGTAAGGCGCCGGGTGGCCTGGAGGGGAGCAAGCCGCCCCCCCACCACCTCTGCAGAGCCCCTGATGATCGGGCCTCTGCTCCCCAGTCCAACCCAGACCTCCCCTTCCGAGGTCCCCGGTGAGTCCCCCGTTGCCAACTCATAGTCACTTCGGTCCTCATATTGGAGACCTGCCGGCCGCGCCTGACACGTGCCTCCCCGCCCTCCTCAAGCCGTCTCCCTGCCCAGCTTTCTTCCGCCTCCCTGCCGCTCCTCCTCTCCTGACTGTTGCAGCCTCCAGCCCGGAAGCCCACCTCCTCAGTCTCAGCTTGCAATTCCATCCGCTGGCTGATGGCGCTGAAGTTGGTATCTCCAGCCTAGACGTCCCCCCGCCTTCTGCGTTCGACTTTGTGCTTGCCTTGCTCAGTTGGGCTGTCCCGCAGCTGACTCCGTGCTAGCATCTTCCGGAAGGGCCTTGGCCTGCGCCCCTGCCCTCCTCAGGGCCTCTGTTTGCACCTGGTCTTCCCCAAGCAGCCACAGACTCCCCCTTCCCTCCTTGAGATCTTTATCCTGAGCCACTGTGACCAACTGATGCTTTGGCCTCTGGCATGGCATGAAGCATCTTAGTTCTCTGACCAGGGATGGAGGCCGTGGCCCCTGCGGTGAAGTGCAGAGTCCTAGCCCCTGGGCCGCCAGGGAAGTCCGTCCTGTCTGGGTCTGCGTCCTCCCACACCGTCTCCCTCCTCCCATTTGCTTCCCTTGGTCTCACCAGCATTTAATGCAGTGAACTCTTCACTTATTTATGCACTGATTGTCTGCCGCCACTGAAATGTATATTTACTGGAGGGAAGGATTTTTGTTCTTAATAGTTTTATTTCTAGTTGCCACAAGCGTGTGGCCCAGGTGGCATGCTTATGGATGGACGAGTGAGTGGAAAGCTGAGCTTTTTCCCTCTTGGAACCTGGGGAGCGAGGCTGTGCTAGAGGTCACAGGTGAAGCCCCAGGGTGGACGCTTGGAAGACGCCAGAGCAGAATGCTAAAGACGCTTAGAAACAGAAGTCTGGAAGCAGTGGGCACTTGGCCTGGGGCTCTGTGAGTCTGAGTGGCTGGGGGTCTCCCGAGGAGGTCTAGGGAGATGTGTATAAGAGACAGGGATAAAGATCCCAAGCAGCCACAGACTCCCCCTTCCCTCCTTGAGATCTTTATCCTGAGCCACTGTGACCAACTGATGCTTTGGCCTCTGGCATGGCATGAAGCATCTTAGTTCTCTGACCAGGGATGGAGGCCGTGGCCCCTGCGGTGAAGTGCAGAGTCCTAGCCCCTGGGCCGCCAGGGAAGTCCGTCCTGTCTGGGTCTGCGTCCTCCCACACCGTCTCCCTCCTCCCATTTGCTTCCCTTGGTCTCACCAGCATTTAATGCAGTGAACTCTTCACTTATTTATGCACTGATTGTCTGCCGCCACTGAAATGTATATTTACTGGAGGGAAGGATTTTTGTTCTTAATAGTTTTATTTCTAGTTGCCACAAGCGTGTGGCCCAGGTGGCATGCTTATGGATGGACGAGTGAGTGGAAAGCTGAGCTTTTTCCCTCTTGGAACCTGGGGAGCGAGGCTGTGCTAGAGGTCACAGGTGAAGCCCCAGGGTGGACGCTTGGAAGACGCCAGAGCAGAATGCTAAAGACGCTTAGAAACAGAAGTCTGGAAGCAGTGGGCACTTGGCCTGGGGCTCTGTGAGTCTGAGTGGCTGGGGGTCTCCCGAGGAGGTCTAGGGAGATGTGTATAAGAGACAGGGATAAAGATCCCAAGCAGCCACAGACTCCCCCTTCCCTCCTTGAGATCTTTATCCTGAGCCACTGTGACCAACTGATGCTTTGGCCTCTGGCATGGCATGAAGCATCTTAGTTCTCTGACCAGGGATGGAGGCCGTGGCCCCTGCGGTGAAGTGCAGAGTCCTAGCCCCTGGGCCGCCAGGGAAGTCCGTCCTGTCTGGGTCTGCGTCCTCCCACACCGTCTCCCTCCTCCCATTTGCTTCCCTTGGTCTCACCAGCATTTAATGCAGTGAACTCTTCACTTATTTATGCACTGATTGTCTGCCGCCACTGAAATGTATATTTACTGGAGGGAAGGATTTTTGTTCTTAATAGTTTTATTTCTAGTTGCCACAAGCGTGTGGCCCAGGTGGCATGCTTATGGATGGACGAGTGAGTGGAAAGCTGAGCTTTTTCCCTCTTGGAACCTGGGGAGCGAGGCTGTGCTAGAGGTCACAGGTGAAGCCCCAGGGTGGACGCTTGGAAGACGCCAGAGCAGAATGCTAAAGACGCTTAGAAACAGAAGTCTGGAAGCAGTGGGCACTTGGCCTGGGGCTCTGTGAGTCTGAGTGGCTGGGGGTCTCCCGAGGAGGTCTAGGGAGATGTGTATAAGAGACAGGGATAAAGATCCCAAGCAGCCACAGACTCCCCCTTCCCTCCTTGAGATCTTTATCCTGAGCCACTGTGACCAACTGATGCTTTGGCCTCTGGCATGGCATGAAGCATCTTAGTTCTCTGACCAGGGATGGAGGCCGTGGCCCCTGCGGTGAAGTGCAGAGTCCTAGCCCCTGGGCCGCCAGGGAAGTCCGTCCTGTCTGGGTCTGCGTCCTCCCACACCGTCTCCCTCCTCCCATTTGCTTCCCTTGGTCTCACCAGCATTTAATGCAGTGAACTCTTCACTTATTTATGCACTGATTGTCTGCCGCCACTGAAATGTATATTTACTGGAGGGAAGGATTTTTGTTCTTAATAGTTTTATTTCTAGTTGCCACAAGCGTGTGGCCCAGGTGGCATGCTTATGGATGGACGAGTGAGTGGAAAGCTGAGCTTTTTGGGGAGAGGCAGGTCTGGTCACTGCTAGCGTGGTGGTGATGACTTTCAGCCACAGGGGAGGCGGGGAGGAGAGGCGAGACAGAGCCGGACGGAGGACACCAAGGATGAATTACTGGGAGACACCTGCATGAGGAGAGCAGCTTGGGAAGGAGAGAACCACCAGGACGGGAGTGTGTCATGGAAACCAGGATCGAGCTTCAAGGAAGCAGAAACGGTCGACAACGGTGCAGGCTGAGGCCTGGGAAGGTGGTGTTGGGGGTGACCCCCTGGAGGCCTGTCCCGCTGCCCAGGTGCCCTGCACGGCCCTGAGCACCACGCGGGGGCTGACGGGCAAGTCGTGGACACAGCGGCCAGCCTGGCGGTGTGATCAGAGCTGGGCTGGAGGCGGGCTGGCCGCATGTCGGGCAGCCGGCAAAGGGGGAGAGAGTGGACACGGGCCCTGCTATGGCGGCTGTCCAGGCCAGTGGAGTGGTCTGGGAGCAAATTGTAAGGGCTGGCGGCTTCCACATTCAACTTGCAGAGCAAAAAGACAGGCTCCAGGTCGCCCGGGTCCGTAAGTGTCCCGGATCTCCGGACAGACCATCGCTGGCGACACAGGAAGAGCAACAGCGCCTTTCTCAAGGTCACGGTGCTCCAGCCTCTACAGATAATATTTGCCTCTTATTGACCCAATACCCGGCCTGTTACTTTTTAACCGGAGCCTGGGGTTCAAAGGCCTGACTTTTGTTTGACTACGCCTTTGGCTGGGGAGGGCATATGCCCTGATAACCTCACCTGATGAACGAGCAAGGATCTTCTGAGTAAATATAGGCTGCACAGAGGCAAGATGGAGGCGGGGAGAGCGGAGAGGCTGGGGGGGTCGGAGGGGAGAGGACGGTGCCAGAGGCGCTGTTCTAATTTGTAAGAGAGCTGAACAACTAGAACAGTATTAAAGGATTTTAGCAATTAGCTTATGTTTATCCAACAGAAACACTTAAAAAAAATGTACATCCTGGCACTCCATCAGATAGTCCCCGAGGGTAGAGAACCCAGTCCCCTGGCCTCCAGGTCTCCACAGCCCGTCATCTCTCTTGGACTAAGGGATGTTCGTGTTGCCCCTGGATCTGGAAAATGTAGGGCCCTTGCTTTCGAAGGTGGAGAGAGCTCTGTCCTGGGGCAGAGAGGCAGTGTGGGCCTGGGGCTGTCCCTGGAGCAGGCTGTCTTTGCAGGTAGGGGTTCCTATGGGGGGCTTCCCAGGTGGCTCGGGGTGAAGAATCCGCCTGCCAGTGCAGAAGATGCAGGAGACACAGGGTAGAGCCATCCCCGGGTCGGGAAGACCCCTGGAGAAGGCAACGGCACCCCAATCCGGTCTTTTGCCTGGAGAACCTCATGGGCAGAGGAGCCTGGCGGGCTACAGTCCGTGGGGTCACAAAGTTGGCACGACTGAGTGACTAAACCACCACATCTCTGTGTCTGTTGGACATTGTGGCTTGAAGCAGAGGCTTTGCCCTCAAAAGCCCTCTTCCACTTAGCTTGCTGGGGGCTTCCCTGATAAAGAATCCGCCTGCAATGCAGGAGACCTCAGTTCAATACCTGGGTTGGAAAGAAGGGAAAGGCTACCCACGCCAGTATTCTGGTCTGGAGAATTCCATGGGTCCAAGGAGTTGCAGAGTCGGATACGACTGAGTGACTTTCACTCAGATGCCATCAGGTCAGTCTTTACTCCTGTTGGTTTAAGTGTAAGCCTCACCTTTGGAGTCTGTAAAAACATCTAGAGCGGGTCTCGCATTTGGTGTGATCAGTCACGTGTGTCTTAGTGTGAACGACTGTCTGGGCTCTTCCCTCGGAGAGGAGGCTTGGGGCAGGGAGTGGAGGGTGGGCCAGAGTGAGTGGCTGACGGGAGGCTTTGAGCCAAACCACGCGGGCTCGGATCTCTTCTCTCTAAGACTCTGGGCCTCCTCGTGTGTAGGTTGGCGGGGACAGCATCTACCTTACTAGACTGAGATTTACGGTAAGCAATAGTACTACTATCCTAAGACAGGAATTGTAGACTATGGAAGCTTGGCAAATGGCAGGAAGGGTGTTCTCCGAAGGGAAGATTCATTCTGCAAAGAGGTGCTGCAGGCTGCCTGTCGCTGAACTCCGTTTCCCAGCCTCCTTGGCGGTCAGCTGTGGCTGGGGGGGTCTGTCCCTCTGGCCCTCTACTCTCCACAACCTTACACGGGCCGTCCCGCCCCCTGCCTGGGGGCTGCAGAGGGTCCTGAGACAGGATGGTGGAGGGGCGTCTGGGAGCAGCCCACCTCCCAGACTGGTTCACTGTGCAGACAGTAGGGCGTGTCTGACTCTGTGACGCCCTGGGCTGCAGCCCGCCAGGCTGCCCTGTCCCCGGGGTTCCCCGGTAGGGACACTGGAGTGCGCTGCTGAGTCCTCCTCCGGGGGTCCTCCCAGATCAGGGCTGGACCTGTGTCTCCTGCTTTGGATGGTGGGTTCTTCACCCCGAGCCACCTGGGAAGCCCACAGTTGTGCAGCAGCCCCGATTCCCCCAAACAGCTTCTGCGCCCAGTGCTGCGGGGCCTTACCCCGCTCGAGGGCTGCTCCTGCGTTTTGAGGAGGGTGTGGCGGCACCCGGAGTGGCGGTGGGCTCTGGCCCCTGCCAGCCAGAGATGGTTTCCAGAGGACGTTGACCATGACCGCTTCCTGGCTGGGATGATACTGCTTGAGGTAGACTGGAGCTTTTTACCCCATCCTGGTGGCCTGGCTCAGAGGAGGGAGGCTGCGAGGGAAGCTGCCTGGGGTGCCCCTGGCACCCATCTGTGCTCTGGCCCTCTGCCCCCCCACGGACCACACTGCACTCTGCTCCACTGTGAGGGGTTTAAGAGAATGAGACCAGCTCAATGTGTTTGCAAGGTTCCCTTGACAACCCAGGTTTCCCATCTGAAGCAGGATGCTGAGTGTCTGACCTTGACCCTGGGCCTGACCTCACCAGAGGTGGCCTCAAGGCTGAGGGCAGCTGCCTGTTTCCAGCTGGACTGTTGGTGGCCCTCCTCTGTCCCCCGGGCCTGGTGGTGAGCGGCCCCTCTGCGGCAGACAAGCTGCTGGAGAGAAGAGACGGGGTCAGAGAGGTCACACCAGCCCCCAGGACCCACGGGGGCAGTGCGAGAAGCTGATCGGCCCTCCCTGGGGTCTTTGGTTCCCACGGCAATCATCCTGGGTCTCTGCAAGGCTGCCCCCGAGGGCAACAAGTTAGGCCAACCGCACTGGGCACCCGGGAAGGAAGTGAGGGCGAGAACTGGGGACTCAGGTGGCCAAGGTCCTTCTGGAGCGAACATTTGGCAGCTGTGTGATTGAAGCATGGTGAGCTCCAGGCAGCGAACGGTCTGCCTTTAGGTGGTCTTGCTCTTCTGTCTGAACAAGGCCGCGCAGGGTTGGAAACTGGTCACTTCACTCTGGGAAGTGTATGTGGAAGTCCCACAGGGCAGGACTGCTTAGAAGTTGCCAGAACTATGATTTCCCTTTAATCACAGGGAGACCTGCCTGTCGGCTGTCACTCCAGCATCTGCAGTGTGCAGCTGGGGGTCTCCTTCCCACATGACCCTACACCCCTTCCAAATGGGCCTGTCTGCAGGTGAACTTCTCCGGCAGAGAAGAGAAGGCTTTCCCCGAGCACTGGGGGAGGTGAGCGGAAGGGCTCAGGGAGGAAAGGGCCGGCCTCCCTCCTCCCCTCCTACCATCAGGTCCCCTGTCTCCACAGCTCTGTCTGTTCCTACAGCCAGCGAGGCCCCGAAGGGTGAGTGGGCTGGACACCCAGCCAAGGAGGGGATTCAGGTAGAATAGGCAACGCAGGCTTCAAGATGAATGAAGTGCAGCAGGCGGGCCCAGAGGGGCCAGGATCTGCTGCTGGGAGCACGGGGCCGGGGCTGGGGCTGGGGCTGGGCTGGGAGAGGGCAGCCTCGGACCTGCTCTGAGCTTGGGGGCTGGGGTTGGGCTGGGCCTTGGGGGTAGCCTCGGACCTGCTCTGAGTGCGGGGGCTGGGCTGGGCCTTGGGGGCAACCTCGGACCTGCTCTCTGAGTGCGGAGGCCGGGGCTGGGCTGGGACTCAAGGGCAGCCTCAGACCTGCTCTGAGTGCGGGGCCGGGGCGGGGCTGGGAGAGGGCAGCCTCGGACCTGCTCTCTGAAGCCCTGGGTGTTGAGGGGGCCTCGCTCCCGAGGCCCAGTTGAGGGGAGATGCCACTTTGCTTGGAGGCAGGGGGCAGCGTCTCCACTGCTTTCCGGTCAAGCTCACTCTGTGACTTGCTGCCAGGATGGACCTGAGCTTGGTTGGGAAGGGGAAGGAGGCACCGCCCAGGGTTGCAGGAAGGGAACAGGCTGATCGGGCCACTTGACTGTTCCCCAGGCTGGCCTGCGGTTGGTCCTACAAAGGGAGCCTTGGTTCTGCACTTCCTCAGCCCCCACCAGCAGATGTCCCCCAGGTGGGCCCGGGATCCCCTAGTCCCATGACGGAGGAGTCCGTCCGGGTCAATAAAAGCCACCATCTTTTTGTTCTCCTGTCCAGTCCAGGTCCTGCAAACACTCGCTTAGAGACCCCGCGGTCTGGTTCTCTGGGAGCGTAGTGTTGAGAGGTGCTGTCTTCCGGATGGGGACGCACCAAGGGGATGGGAAGTGGAATCTGCCCTCGTACGTCCAGGGGGCCCTCTGGATGTGGTACCCAGGACCAGCCACAGTGATGAGAATTCCCAGATGCCCACGCTTACCACCAGCTTTTACCAAGAGGCTTTTGAGTTTCAGGACTGCCTAGGTTACCTTTGGCCTTCAGAGCAGGGTAAGCATCTACTAACCCAGCAACCGTGTGACCGACGTATGATTTATTCCCATCTCATATGAACTCATCGTGTGTATTTCTCTCAGGACGGCCACACACGAGTGCAGGGCTGCTCTATCCGCCACCGTCTCCCTTGTGCTCCCGTGAGGCTGGAGGCGGCTGCAGGAGGGCGGAGTGTGCTCCCGTCTCTCCAGCAGGACGTGGTCTGCAGCTGACTGAGAGACAGGGCGAGACCAGGATGAAGCTGCACCCTGCTCGGACCTCCCGGCAGCCTCTGAGGGCACAAGTTAAGGCCAGCAAGAGGTGAGTAAAAGGAACAAAATGAGTCGTCCACCTGTTTTATCAGGGAATTGAGGTGATGATAGCTGGATTTTCTGAGAACCATCTTAGGCTTCATTACTGAGTCTCATTAACGAACATAAATTGAGGGTGAGTTGGACGAAAACCAGAGATGAAATACGCCTTTCCAGTCATGGACTTTACACTGCCACTTGGGTAATCCATCAAGTCATTAATTCTTAAATAAAGACAGACGGATAAGAATAGAGGTTCATCCCATTAAGCTCAACCCATGTGTTCAGGGAAGTCTTAATGATGTTTTAAAAGATGTGGAACTTCTTGGGAGATGCTTCTAATGAGCATACTATCTACAAAGTTGCAGGCATTTGAATATAGCACCCCAAACAATTAAGACGATGCATTCATGAAGAAGCTTTAAAACAGACAACCTGTAATACTTGATGTAGAAAAAGTTCCGGCTTCCACAATCCTTTATTAAATATTTGACAAGTCGCATCACGTCTTTACAAGGACTTCATTTTGTCACAATACTCTTTTGTTAAGTCAGAAAAACAATCCACAATTTCTCTTTAGGTCTCTCAAGAAAAACGAAAAGCAAAAGGAACTTGTTCTTCAACAAAACCTTTTCTACGTGTATCAAATTCAACTGTACTTTAAAGCTATTCTGATTCTGAAAATGAGCATTTAGCCAGACGATGTATTTTAAAAAATTTCCAAGTTGTTTGGTTTTTAATCACTGTATCAAATAGTACTTGGCTTTGTATTAGGAGGTGAGGTTATAATAAAAAGCTAGGAAACATTGAGAATTCATTTGGAATGCTTGAAACTTTTCACCTTAAAAGTCACTGTTTTTTCATGTTTCATTTGATAATAGATGCTGAATTAAGAGATGACAGCATATGCTATCATCATCTCCCTTGGGTTCTCTGAGGGTCAGAATTCTCAGGACACAGCTTGGAGAAAACAGTAGCAAGGACTAACCTCTTACTCCCTTTCGAAACCAGATCCCTCAAGGTAGGTGTGAATGCTATACAAATATATACAGATAGATTTGTACAGCGGATGTTCGTACATATATCACATACATAGTAGTGAAGGAGCAACAGTTAAATGCAAAGTTAACAGGAAGGAAACCGTGACAGTCCAGGTGAAATTAGTCTGAGGGAGAGAGGCAAAGTGGCTTCAGTAGGAACGCAGACTCTGCCTGTGGACACGGGGTCACGGCCACGAGGCTTACGACGCATTGATACACGTCGGGAAGGCAGCGCACAAGCCTGTCGCCAACGCCGCGAGACGCGACCGTCACTCGCCAAACACAAAGCCGACCGCTGAACAGACATGCGCCCTAAACATGCGCTGCTCTGCACAACACCGTAACGAAGAAGGGCTCTAAACGGGAGGTTTTCTTGGACGATTCTGTACCAACAGAAAGCTCTCCTTTCCTATAAAACATACAAGCTCACATCCTAACGCTACAGCTTTGTCTCTGACATGCTGAAAACACTCTGAGGACTGGGGCGGGGTGTGTGAATGCAGGAGTATATACACTGTTCGTTAAGGCTTCGATAAATTAAAAAAAAAAAAGTGGTCCAAAGTATATCACATTTTTCTTCCCAGTTTTAAAATCTAAAGTACAAAGTGGAGTTTATTAAGGTTTATTTTAAAAAACACATCTCGGACCTAAAATTGGCAGTTTTGACTTACCAGGGTGTACCCCAAAGTCTGAATAAGACAGAGGTAGTGCAGGACCTCCTGGGGGTTGGAGGAGGGTCCCCTGCACGGCTTCGCCCCCTGCCGGCAGGGCAGGAGAAGACACCGGAGTCCGCCAGGGCTGCGGAGTCAGGGTGAGGAGGCCCAGAGCACCGCTGGGCAAGGGCTTGAGGACTGGTTAACCCAGGCGCGCTCTGTGGATCCTGACATTTCAGAGGCAAGATACAAGACTTAGAAAACCAGCGGAGTCACGTGAGAAACAATTAGTGGCTGTGAGGATGATTACTAGTTTGCGGCACACAAGCTCGGTTTTCAAGGGGGCCAGTGTGGACCTGGCAAGGTCACAGGGCAATGGTCCATGCTGTCCATTGAACAGTGTGAGATGCAGAGAGTGGGTCAAATATTTTGCGAACCATTCTTCTCAGAACCTGTCCCTGCATCCTTATGTGGGAGGAACAAACCATGTCAGGCATTTGTCATCCAGCCTTAGGGGGTATCTGGTGGAGCTACCAGAGCGCCTTGGTAAGTAAAGGGACGTGTTTCAGGAGAAAGGAAAAGCGTGCTGAGACCCATGCCTCATCACTCCCTGTCGCAGAGGCGGCAGGTGGACGAGCAGACCCCGCTGGGCCAATCCCTACCGGGCAGGACTCCCCAAACTCACTGTTAGGCCGACAAGAGGGGGGACTAGAAACATGCAGGACTCTTACAGGTGACTTGGTTAGCTGATGTTTAAAAACCTTTCAACTACATGCAATATGCAAATTCTGGAACTGACTTCCAAACCTCGTGGCAAAATGGCCCATAACGGCTCTTTCCCAGGGGACTAGAGAAGCTGGATCCCGGTCATTTCTAGGAAGGCATCACTGTTAAAGAGATCTGGGGTGGCGACACCGTCCTCTGCCCCCAGGCCTGCGGAGCCAGCTGGGCAGAGGCCTCTGCTCGGCCCACTGTGCCTCTCCCTTGCCGCCTCCTGAGGCTACAGCGTGAAAGTGGTCGTCAGGATCGAGAGAAAGCAAGGTACGTGGCCGTTTTAGACAAAGAGTGGCACACGGAGAGTTGCTGAGAACTGGGGAAGCTTATCTGGATTCAAGGAAACCCAACCCCCAAACAAACTCTAAACCCAGCACTCTGGAGCTGCCACTGAAATCAGATGATAAGGGAGAGAGGACCCGAACTGCCATTCACAATTACAGCCTTCCAAGTATTTACCAGGCTCTATTTCGATAAGTCTTATCTGTTCTTGGCACAGAAATGATCTTAGAATGGGTTTTCTTGCATATTTTCAGTACGTTGCCTAATTTGCATTCAGTGAACATTCTGATTTAAGAATTTATGAAATGACAGAAGAATCTCAGCTCTTCGACAAGGATTGTTGGATTTCTTCCCTGTAATTACACACTTACAAAACCCATCCCAGCATACTGCTCTCTCAGGCTTTGTCATGAATCATAAAAAGCAAGTGGAGGGGCTAAGAGAAGAAGATACTTGTTACATCAACTGAAGGGAGAAAATCCCACCAAGAGGTTAAAAATAATGAGCAATATTGTTTTTTGTCTAAATACTCAACATCTAGGTTTTCTGATCACTATTGGATTTTCTAAAATCTATGTGAGAAGGGAACAACCCTCAGCACTGCAGAACTCTTTCTTTTAGATGCCAAGGGCTCTGCAGCCCCTTTAAAAGGCTCAGCCACAAACAATGGTGGCTTCCCCCAAGCCACCCGGCAGACCCCAAGTGGAGGCCCTAGAAACCACAATTCTTTCGGTCTCATCTACGACTGGCAAACAAGCTATCCAGTTTCCCTGGATGGCCGCCACAGGGCTCAGGGCAACACAGGTTAAGAAGGACAGAAGGGTCTGCTAAACCCCCTTGCCCTGCCTCAGGCGTCCCCTCAAAACACCATTGTGCAACGAGGACTTGCGGGTGGCCATGAACCCGAATCCCGCAGAACTCTCCACCCCCAGCAGGGTCAGCTGGAGAGCCAGACTTCAGGGCGTCAAATCAAGTCTCTCCGCTCTTTTAATCTAGGATGGACACAGCATGGGCAGAGCACGGTATGGAAACATGCAACAGGTCATCGGGAACAAAACCTGGTTAGATTGTCTAGTAATCTTTGCGGTGGAGTAGAAATCACAAAACGCTTGGTGAGGACAGGCCTCTAGGCTCAGCTTTACAGCCAGGGTTTAGACACCAGCAGCCAGATTCACAACCGATAGATACTGCACCGGAAAGGCGTGTGCAGGGAGAAGAAATCACATTCAATGCTATGATTAAAAAAACCAAAACAAAACCAGGCATGACCTCCATGTGGTACATAAAGTGCCTTCAGAACTGGTACGGTTAGAACAGAAGTCGCGTATTCAGCTACAGTTCGCAAACGCGCTCAGCCAGGAGACTGCACAGGCCTGCTCTCCAGTCTCCAGTCACTCGGTGCCAAGTTTCGTTCGAGTGTCTCTACTACAACAGCGAGGAGGAAAATATGACAGGTGGGCTGTACAGCATCGGGAGGGGTTAAGTAGCTTCTCTTCGAGAAGTCATAGTCCAACCCTGCCTTAAACGTGCTCCAGCACACGTGGTTACTTCTAAGGAATAATGGTGTGATTCCTTCAAGTCAACACGAATTTTGTCATGCTATGTTACAATCTCTCAGTCTGCAGCTATTACGCTAAATTTGAACAAAAAAATGTAATATCCAGTTTTCATTCTGAGCATGGAAAAAACTGTCATGATGCCTAATGTTATTTGTCTGCAGAAGGATTCTGGACAGCAGTCAGTCTTCCATAGCTAATCCAGCAGGGGGTGGGGCTTTCCAAGTACTTTAAAAATGAAAACATCACCGACATTAAACCTGGTATGAAATTCAAATACAAAAAAAAAAGCTCACTTTTCCAAGTACATGAGACATCTTTAATTGTAGTGAAATAAAATCTGCAAATCGGTCTAAATCATTTTAAAAAGTAAACATGAGTCATAATACTAACCTGTAGAGTGATCAATTCCATTCGCTGTCATTATAAAGTATGGAAAATATTTATTAAGGGCGTGGCCTACAGAGGCACAACATAAATAGAATAAGTCCTCCTGAAATGTAATCAGTATACACATCAACCAGTTGGAAATCGGTGGTGGGAAGTGCAGGAACGTGACCCGGGACGGGGTCTCCCTGTCAGCCGTGGGCAAGTCGGGGGCAGGGGCGCCGCTCCGGGACCCCTCGCCGCGCCGCTCTCTGCCAGTGTCTCTGCAGAGTCTGTCAGGCAACACAAAAGTGCAAGCAGGACTTGCTCGAAGAACAACCACCCCGAGGCAGGGCTGCTTAATCCACCCCCTCGAATCCCTGTGCGTTTTCCACGGCCATGAGAAGCTTCTCACGTAAATCTTCGAAGGTTTCATATGGAGGTAAGTCAAGGCGATTAAAGCTGCAAAAGCAACAAGAAAGCAGAGGTAAATGCCAGCATCTCTGCCCGTGAGCCGCACCTGGGGCTCCTCGACTAGGCTTAAGAGCGCACTTGGCGTGTTTGAGCGAGAGGATTATAAAAGCCTCAGCACAGATATTATAATCCAGTGATGACCCTGCCCACACCACACACCTGCAGGGGATGAGAAAAGGATTTTCGAATCGTCTGTGAAACCTCTCTACTACAGTTGGACGCTGTGAAACCCCTCTGCGACAGCCAGACGTGGACCCTTGAAGGCCGTGCTGGGAAGAGACAGGGCACAGACAAGGTAACTGGCGCACGCCGAGGCTTCCAAACTGGAAACCCAAGGGCTTTCCGCAGGACAAACGGAGGCTCCCTGACGCGCTCCCTCACTGATGCTATTTTAGGAAGCCAGCGCTTCTGCACGCAGCGCCTCTGTTTTCAGCACAGCCCCTTTGAGCGGGTGATGTTCCCCGTTTTGCAGATGTAGGCCCTGCAGCCGGGTGGCAGGTCGCCATGTCCCAGCCTCAGCCGAGACCAGAACCCAGGCCCCCGTGCCTCTGGGGCCCTGATGCGGAGCAGCCCTCTACCCAGAGTCCGGCAAGTCACTGGCGTGCGCCGTGAAGAGCTGCCTTTACACAAAGCCCCTGCGCGGCTGGAGGCCTTGGCTGGGGTGGTACACGTCACCCTGGTGACGGTGAGGCCTCCAGACACGTGTGGCCTCTGTGAGCAGCGACCTCACGTGTTCACAGGACCGAGTTCAGATCCTGTGTCTGCCACCTGCCAGCCGTGTGACCTCAGGTGAGTCACTCCCTCTGGTGGCCCTTCTGTGAAATGGGGAGACTGCCGCAGGGTCAGGTGCTGGGAGGGTCCGATCACACATATAAAGGGGCCTGGCGCACAGCCAGCGCCCACAGGCAGCCACCGCTCACTCACCGGTCCCTGCCCCCCACACACCCCCACGCCCCAGGCACAGGGACCCGGAGCCCCAGACACAGACCAGGGAGAGGGCTGCTGGCAGGACTGTCACGGCCGTGGCCACACGTGCTTGGGGCTTGCGTGCACCTGTGTGCACGCACGCACACGCACATGCACGCCCTAGCTCCTGATGCTTCCATAAGCTAGCTTCGCGGAGCATGTGCCCCGCGCCAGCACTGTTAGTGGGGAGTGACTGCAGGTCGCTCAGCTGTGTCTGACTCTCTGACTCCATGGACTATACAGTCCATGGAATTCTCCCGGCCAGAATACTGGAGTGGGTTACCCTTCCCTTCTCTTCTCCAGGGGATCTTCCCAACCCAGGGACTAAACCCAGGTCTCCCACACTGCAGGTGGAGTCTTCACCAGCTGAGCCACCAGGGAAGCCCAAGAACACCGGAGCGGGGAGCCTGTCCCTTCTCCCTCGGATCTTCCCCACCAGGAACTGGACCTGCGTCTCCTGTGTGGCAGGTGGAGTCTTCACCAGCTGAGCCACCAGGGTGCTACTCCTCGATCACCTCAGCGAATCCTAGCACCCACCTGTAAGGTAGGTGATGCCGCATCCCTACTTGTAAAGGAATCCAAGGCACAGAGAGGTTAGGGAACTTGCCCAAGGCCACTCAGTAAGTGGCAGAGCCCGGATTCAGCCCCAGGCTGGCTCCAAGGCCCGGACAGGGTCAGGCTGCCTCAGCGTCTAGAACTGCGTGCTCCTGGCACTGGCATAGGTTTCCAAGGATGCGCAGAGCATCTCCCAGGGTTTTAAAGCCAACGCCTGTCAGCAGTGAGACCCAGACTCATGAGCAGCGTGGGCCCTTTAACAGTCGCTGTCTGAGCTCTGAGATTTTTTAACATCAAAATACACAGCAGAGCAGAACACTGTGCCTCCCAAACCAGAGGGCTCAGGAGCTCAGGAATCCTGAAAGACTAAGGTGAAAAGTTTTCAACGTTTGGTTTTCACCATGATAATGACCTCCAATGTCATTTCACCATCGATAAAGACAGAACCCCACTCTGCAGCTACACTTGAGAGCCTTTTCCCAGGAGGCAGCTGTTGTCTTGATTTTAAGCTGGTATTTCACAGTCCAGGGCCTGCAATCCTGAGGGGCTTCAAGAGCCTGTGGCCATTTTAAAGAAGGTGCGTATACTATTCAAGCTTGAGAAATACTGGCGTGATGGGGGGGAGAGAGAAGCAAGTCGGGGAGTGTGAAGAGCTGAGGTTTGGGATGTTATCGGCTCTCGGGGCATCAGTTCCTCCGCTGCTGAGCGGGGACTCTCAGGACCCGCCTCTTAGAACCGCTGTGACGGTGTCACAGGTTCACACCCAGGGCGCTTGCTAGGGCGACGCCTGGAGCACAGTGAGTGCTCAGGGTTGCCATTGCTTCTGATGTCAGGAGCAGGTCTGGCTCTGGCCTGCCACCAACCAGCTGCGCGGCCTTCTTACCCTCAGGGGTAAGCCTTGTGGGAAGATGTGTGGGCCGAAGGACATTATTTCTAGGTGGGTCTGTGCTGCTTAGTAAAGAGGAATTTTAAATATATGAGCAGTGACCTTTGATAGAACAAAGGAATGAAGCCGCTTCATGCCAGATATTCCACAATTACATGTGAGAGAACCAGCTCTGCCAAGCCCTCGCTCTCCTAGGAGATCAGGTTTTCATCTTGAAGCTCCACTGTGTATTTTATATTTCCATCAAACATGGACGAGATTAACACATACGGCTAGATTTTATTCAGCCACATCTATGGTTGTTGCGGGGAAGTTTGTTCGCAGCGAACCAAGAATGAAGCATGGTCGCTGTGTCTCTGTTTCAGCAGAAACCGGGGCTGGAAGGGAGGAGAGCCACAGCAGAGAAAAAAAGAGGAACTCCCATGCCGCCAGCCCCGGGTAGTCAGCAGAACTCGCACCCTCCTCGGGGCCTGGGGAGAGCGGCCCTGGAAGAAGGCCCCGGACGCTCTCCTCCTGGGACACTCGACAAGCAGTGGGGCTGCCTTCCTCCCGGGCTTGGCCCCTGTCCTTCCAGAAGAGGAGCAGCGACTCTGAACCCCGCCTGTCCATGCCACCCCCATGGGCCTGGTCGTACCAGACCAACTGGGTCCAAACCTCCATGAATGGGACCCCAGGGCCAGTGTTTGTGTTTAATGCTTTCTAGGGGGTTCCAATGTCCAGGCAAGGTTGAGAGACACTGAGTCAGCGCCTTGTCTGGGCGGCCCTGTATTTTGGTGGCGGCTCAGCACACGGACTCAGACAGAAGTGTTCAACGGCAAGACATCTGTCTGTGTCAACAGTAGGATGTGGGATGAGCACTTAATTACTTGGTTGTCTTTGAAGAGTCTAGAAAGGAAGGGAACCATATTCCCGTGGCAGCAGCTTAACTATAGCGGTCAGTGTGGGGATTTTAATTCGGGCAGACCTGACTTCAAGTTCTGAGATTTGGGAGCCTGTGAATTCAGACCACAAGCAAGCTTCCCACGAGCCCACAGGGACATGGCCGTCGAGGGGCAGGGCCGGCGACACCACTGTGGCTCCTCTGAGTCTGGGAGCTTAGTCCCCATCCCGACCATCCTGGGGCTCAGCTCAGCACTGGCAGCCTTTCACAGGAAGGCTACTGAGCCCCGAAAACCACACTGCATTCTGAAACTGGAATAAAAGCTCCAAAAGGCCAAAACATTCTCCCCTGAGAATAAACGCAGACGGCCAGGGACACTGACTGCTCCGGCGATGGGCCAGTTTTAGTGAGACTCAGCCTACTCTCCCGGCGCCGACGGGCAGGGACCACATCCATTCCGCTCAGAGTCCTTGGAATGTGAAAAATGGGGAAGACGTGCTTTCCGGCAAGGCAACGGAATAGAAGAGAAGCAAAAAAACCGTGCACAGCCCATTTTCCACAAAGGCACCTGAATGAGACCTTCCTCCGAGCTGTGCCGGGCAGCACGGGATGGCCCAGCGACGCTGGCAGCCCAAGCTTCTCGTGGGGAAGGAGGCTGAGGGGCTGACCATCCACAGGACCCCCTCCACCTGCTTCCTATGAATAAGAAACCAAAGCCTCGGCGGGGGAAACCAACCCGGGGGTCCTGGGAGCCAGACTGAGAGCTCCTGAGGTCCTCCCCTCTGTGGGCCTCAAAGTCCTCGGGGGTCCCAGAGACCTGCCCCCCGCCCCCTGGAGGCCTTCTGAGTGCCACTGTGCTAAGCCTCCCTGGGCAGGGATCCTTGGCCAGACCTGTGACCCCCTCTGCCACAATCACGTTACTGAATCCCAGAGACTCGTGGGTCCTGGAGGGCCATGGAGAGTCTTTTGAAGACCCTGTTGCTCCAAGGAATCTCACTCATGCTTCTAAACCAGTTTAAGGCTGGAGTGAGACCTCAGTCTGCTCAGAGGCTGGGTGCTGTCACAGCCACGTAGGGAGATGATACAGTGAAGTCTTTGCTTCCCAGAATATTTAAGGAAAGGGGGGGACTGGAGGAGGAACACCCAGGGGAAGCAGGAAGGGGGGATTTAACCCTTCATTATCAAGCATACCGGCCCTTCCACCTCCTGGTTCAACTTCATCAGCTCCATCTGATTACACTTTCACCTGCATCACCAACATTTCCCACCCTCCGCGCGTAGTGGGCAGGGAGCACAGCTCGTGGCCCTCTCGCCCAGTACCCTCCATGGCTAAGCTCTGAAAAAACAAGTCTGGCTGGCACAGCTGGGTGGCTTTCCATCACTCACCACGTGTGAGCTCTGGGCAGTTTCTCAGGACTTCCCCACTGCTCTATTGTAAACAGCTGAGGACCATTGGAACCTAGACGAAAGGAAAAGAAAACCGAGGCTGAGTGTTCAAGGCGGCAGAGCGAGACAGGGAGGGGCTGAAGGGAAGAAGGCGGGCGGGCGGGGCCTGCCTGGGGTGAGCCCGGGACCCCCTCTGCAGCTGTGACGTCACAGTGTGCAAAACAGGGGCAGCCGCGGTTCTGCACCACCTCAGACTCACGTCACCATCAGGACAGAACCTCGCCAAGCTGAACGGAGCAGACACGACAGCATGTGGACGGGCGGAAGCTACAGCCTTTCGGCCCAGCCCTGCGAGCTTAACCCAGGCCTACTTCAGGGCGGGGGCGAGGGCAGGCAGGGGTGAGGGCAGGCGGGGCATGAAGCATCATGCCCTTTAATAGGCAGAGCAGAAAGCGATTTTTTTAATCTACAGGAAGCGCTGAATTCTGCCTTGTGGAGGGGTGTGGTAAGTGTAACGTTCAGCTTATAACAACATGGATGATTATACCAAATAGAAGAAAGAAAACCAAACTTATGGTTCTCTGTACAAAACCAAAAAGTAAAGACAGTCCCCTGCTTTTATACAGAGGTAACTACACAGGAGGAGAAGGGGACGACAGGGAATGAGATGGCTAGGTGGCATCACCGACCAGTGACCTGGCTTTGGGTAAACTCCAGGAGCTGGTGATGGACAGGGAGGCCTGGCGCACTGCAGTCCACTGGGTCGCTAAGAGTCAGACGCGACCGAGTGACTGAAGGACTTCAGCAGCACAAACAGCTGAGGATACAGCATGCTGCCGCACCTTCCCGTGGTGTGTCTGCTGGGTCCAGGCAAAACCCACTGGGCTCGAGGCCTGGGGGCAGTCTTCCCGAGCCACAGCCGATACCTGGTAAACACTCATGGGGTGAGGGGAGGACAAGATCCCCTGGTGTCCTGCTCACCATAAAGCTCGGCAAATCCATTCATAGGTACTCGAGATGTCCCTGTGACAAACTGTAGTAACCGGATGCGCTTCTCGGCGTCCATCAGCAGCACAGCCTGTGGACGGGGAGGGGCAGAGGTCAACACGCGCCACAGGCCGCGCCACGCAGACCGGCAAACCATAGGGCGTGCACTGCGGTAGAAGTCCTAGACGGTCTTACACCCAGACGGGGTAAGGCCGGGAAGCATTTTTTTTTTTAATGGCCACAAAACTGGCCTCTAATATCGGAGACCGAGGGATCACTATGTCCCTTTCTTCATGTGGCCATTGGCCAAAAATAGGTGGTTAAAAAGGCAAACTCGTTGATGGCATTGAGCTCATGTTTCTGTCTGTGAGGCTTGCTGGTCCTCTTGAGCCATTAGGAAATACACACAATTTGAAATGTGTCAGCTCCAGGGGAACCCAGGTTATGAGGTAGGATTTCTGACCGTAGAGAAATTCTCTAAAGGTAACATTTTAGCAAAAGAAAAACAGAAGCCAGGCTAGGCCTCTGAAATAACCGGTGTATCTTACTTATCTGAATTATTCTAAGAATCTAGTTGGCTTCACTGATAAAGTCACTTGAAGTGATATTAAAAAAAAATCCAAAATCAAAGCTGAGTGAGACCTGGACTAAGACTTTAGGATCTGATGATTATGCTTTCTTCCTTTTCTCTCTCCTTCGCCACCGCACTTGAAATCTTATCAGTAACAGTTATCTACTTGAATTGTCTTAATTCCTAAATTTCTTATTTCTCTAAGTAAATGACCAGTGCTCCCCACCCCACCCCTGGGACTGTTCTTTCAAAGTCAGTTTTCACTCTCCTTTTCAGACCTGCTCACCATTTCACTTCTCTCCTAAAATGAACAGGATACAAACACTGACTGGCCTTTAGAGAGTAAATCAGATTTCCTTTGCATCTCTGATTGAAACATGTAAACATCAAAATGGTTGTTGGAATTCACAAAAAAAGTTGAGAAAATGGTTTTTTAAACCAAAATTGCATCTAGGAAAAGCCAGCCCCAAAGCATGTACTTGTCCCGAGAAGCCTTTCATTCTTATTCACACTCGGGAGGACTCGTTTCGATTCTTGAACCCAGCTATCTGCCTCTTAGGGTCATCCAACTCGACGGTTTCCTCACACGAAAGCACTTGAGCAGGTGACCGAGGAAGACAGTATGGCTAACTCAGGAGAAGTGAGGGCAGGTGTCCACCACGGTCACAGAAAGCAGCGGGAAGGGCTCCGCCTGGCTCAGCAGACCTCTTCCCTCTCCAGCAGGCCACAGAGCCCCAGACCCAGCGGTGGACCATGGAAGGCAGCACAGGCCCTGGGCCCCAGACTTACCTTCCAGAACCACTGGATCACGGGGTGGTTTGGGCAGTAGCCGTTCTTGTAAATAGAATGTTGTCGCCAGTCGTTCACATCCACGTCGCCAAGGCCGCACATCAGCAACTGGAGGAGACAGACCAGAGGTGAACAGGATGTATCATGAGAGCTGAAGAAATACACACGGAGAAAAGGCCTTCTCTCAACGCCAGCATCACGTCACGTGCAAAGACAGACGATCCAGTGAACTGTAAGAACAACTGGAGGGGAACACGTGTGCCACACCCTACCTGCCGCCTCGGGTTAGAGAGAGGTAACAAGGGACCCGATTCCAAGGCCTGTACGGACCACCGCGTCTCATGCTGGAGATGAAAAGTCCAGACTGATCGCCCGCCTGGGCCCTCTGATCTCAGCTCAGTGCTCATGGACTTGCTTATGCTGTTTACATCTGTTCGTGACGCTGGCTGTCTGCTCTACTGAGAGGTTATCTGCCTCACTATGTGAAAATACCTCTCCACTCCAACAGAATACGTGCTTTATGTTAGCAAGAACGTGTCTTCCCCAGACGGATCCGCCAGCTCAGGGCATCACCTCACCTCCCGGCGAGCAGATCTGTCTCGAGGCTGGGACTCCTGCTCTGCCTCGCCGGGCCTGGCTCCACTGTCCTTACTGCCTGACCCTCTGCTTCCCAGGTGGCTCAGCAGTAAAGAATCCGCCCGCCAGCCTGGAGACACGGGTTCAGTACCTGGGTCGGGAAGATCCCCGAGAGAAGGAAATGACTGCCCACTCCAGTGTTCTTGTCCGGACTCCATGGACAGAGGAGCCTCACAGTCTACAGTCTATGGGGTCGCAAAGAGTCGAACATGACTTAGCAACTAAACCACCCTCTGCAGCCCTCTGCAGGGCAGTTTCCTGTGGAGAGATGAGTGATATTCTCACAGAGCCACCAGCAGAAAATGGGAGAACAACTAGGCCAGAGGCCCGAAGGGCGGGCTCGCAGGCCTGACTGTGCTCAGAGCCTGCTGGGTAAACCTGTGAGGTCATCGGCCTCTCCCGGCCTCAGTTTCCCCACCTTTCAAATGAAGGGCTTCCTCGACATGCTTTCTATGACATTATCTACCCGGACGTTTCCATCTGAAGGTAGGAGAATGGAAAGCCAGTCCCCAGGAGCCGCTTCACTGGACAAGCGGCCCTGAGTCCCGTCAGCAGCCTCTGCACAGACACAGCCTGCCTCGTCCTGCTTCCCTCGACACAAAGGTGAAGAGGTCCCTCTGCTCTGCAGCCGCCTCGCTCTCTGCATCAACCCCAGGACGCTGGCCCAGCCTGGGATGAAGCCACCTCCCGCTAGCGCCTTGCTGCTTTCTGGTGCACTTCCTCACTCAACACGACCCCTTCAAGTTCATGGCTACCTCTGCTTGGGAGCCCTCATAGACGCTCAGGCTCACCTCCGGGCGGAGCCCCCTCAGCTCTCACGGTGGGTGCGAAGGAAACCCGAGTCCTCAGCTGGCCCCCGCCCGGGAAGCAGGGTGGTGCCCCCTCCCCTGGCTGCTGCCACCCCAGCTCTATCGGAAGCAGCAGTTTCCCTGCCAAGCCAGGCCCGGCGGTGAACCAGCTCAGCGCGGCCGGCCTCTGTCTGCCGCATCCTGGACCTGCCCTCTCCCAGGAAGGAACGCACCGGTGACGACCTCTGCTGTTCCCTGCTCCCCAGTCGGCAGACAAGCCCCCGAGACCTGCGGTGGGACTGACCTAAGCTTACTCACTAGGACACTGTGGATGAGAGCATATGACAATGTCAGCAGTGAAGCAACTTAAATAAAATCTCCTTTACGTAAAATGTTTACAAACCTCCAGTTCATTTTCATCAAAGATTTTAATCAAATCAATAGGGAGCAGCTCCGTGAATCCCTGAAAGAAAAAAAAAAATCACTCTCAATACCTTTTTCTCTGAAAGAGACAAATTTTATAGGGCCAACCAGCTCTGTGTGATTAGCTAGGAAAAAACACATTGTTCTCTGATGATTTATAGCTATCAGTGACAGTATTCTGTGATTTTAGTTCTGATAAAAACAGCATAATCACAATGTAAAAGATTTAAAGAGCGGCAGACTCCAGAGGGTTCAGGTACTTGGGTAATTCCTGAAACACTATGAAAATATAAGTTGCTGTAAGCAGGCGGCGGATTCCAAAAGCCATTTATGACACACTGCCGGGAGTCAGGGTGCCCCTAGACACATAGGCCACAGGCGTGCAAGTGAACCATTTACAAATAAGGCACCAAAAGCAGAGATGAAACCCCAGAGGTGGCCGTGTCATCAGCAGAGAGGAGACAGGGAGTACAAAGGACCAGCCCGGTCCCAGCTTAGTTGTTTAGTTATCACTAACTGATGGCTCAGACAGTAAAGAATCCACCTGCAATGCAGGAGATGTGGGTTTGATCCCTGGGTCAGTGAGATCCCTTGGAGGCGCAAATGGCAACCAAGTCCAGTATTCATGCCTGGAGAATCCCATGGACAGAGGAGCCTGGCGGGTTACAGTCCATGGTGTTGCGAGGAGTCAGACACGACTCAGTGACTAGCACTTTCACTAACTACTGCTCTGATCCAGGACGGAAGCTCCGTGTTGCTGGCCTTTTGTGCGGTCCATTTCCGAAAGAGATCACCTGGAGTGAGGCCAGCTGGTTTCTCGTGTAAATGAGGTATGAGGAGCCCTGCGGCTCTCAAGCGCGTCCAATTCACACGTTACACGCAAGGTCCCAGGATTTTTCCGAGCGTCCTTCCTGGGCGGGTGCTTTACTCACCACCAGCAGGTAAGCGGGTGAGGGATGAGCTTGAGAGCATCAGCCAACGAGAACCCGGCGTCGGTTCAGTGAGAAAGGAAGCCTGGAGTGGACGCCCGGGGTGCGCTCTTTAAGCAACTAGAGCAACTATTAGGACTTACAAAGAAACTGCACTTGGGACACAGTGAGCCCTTTACAAGAACAATGAACCCCTATTCTCTGCGATGGGCCGCTCTCCTCAGGGGCCTGGTGGCATCACTGACGTTAACTACCCAGGTCTGAGAAGTAACTGCTTCACACTTTAATAGGGTGAGAAATTGTTCAGCCAGCTATAAAGAAAGGGCAGGGGATTAAAGAAAAAAAATGTCCGACCAATGAAGGGGAAGGCACTGCTCCTGGGGAGGGATGGTATAAATGGAAACTGCCCAGGTCCTCCCATTTCTCAGAACCTGGGGAGGGATGGTGTGAATGGAAACTGCCCAGGTCCTCCCGTTTCTCAGAACCTGGGGAGGGATGGTGTGAATGGAAACTGCCCAGGTCCTCCCGTTTCTCAGAACCTGTGGTCACCGCAGCAAAAGGCTGAGATGCTCCCAGCATTCCCCGGGGCACCACAGAAAACTGCAGGATGATGGCTCTAGCCTCTGTGGGGAGAGCCTGCCCTTCTGGATCAAGACTTCTCTTTAAAAAACAGTTACCGCCAATTAAAAACTAATAGCAACAAAGCTAGAAAACGCTGAACCAAAGCAAACAAACGGAAGGCCGCAGCTCACACTCCTGCTCCGGGGCTGGGGGCGGTGGGAGTGGGGTCCCCACACCTGCGCCCGTGTGCGGGACTGTGATGGTCCTCCGCCTCGTGCCCACCCCCAGGAGGAGAGTGGTCCTCTCCCAACCTCAGGGCACAGGCCAGGCTCCCAGTGAGCCCGACTCACCTCCAGGAAGGCGTTCATCTGCTTCTGGACCCTGTTCACGAACCTCCACTGGATGACCAGGCTGCGGGAGGAAACGGACAGCAGTTAGCCACCCCTTCACCCTGCTTCCATTCCGTCCATCACAACTGCAGGGGAGGAGCAGGGCCCGGAGCGGGCGGAGGAGAGGGTGGGGCCGCTGCTGCTGAGTCCTGGATGCTTTTGAGCACAGGGGCACATGTGGAGCCTCGAATCTCACTGAAGATTTAAAAAAAGTAAACTGGTTCTCCCCGTTCCCCTCCACCAAGCCTGTTTACCAAAGCTGCTTTATAAATGTGACCGTCCTGAGAGAAGGGAAAACGGGCTTTGAATACAAACATACCTGGGCATAATGGACACATATACACAAACCCACATATGTACATACCCACACTTACGTACAACCATGTACATATTTTTAAGGGGAATACCCAGCACAATATATGTGATCATATATTTTGTTCTAGTAACCAATGTGCCGGTTTTCAACGAAGACATACAATTTATCAGCATTTTACCACGAACATTAATACTTTAATACCAACATTTGGAGGACTAGTGGTAAAAAAAACCCTGAGTCGCAGGAATCCACTGAAACCATGCTGCCTGTGGCAACGGCAAGTGCCCAGCAGCATCTCCTGCCTGGCGAGTCCGCCCTGGGGCCCACCTGAGGCTTCCCTCGTGAAACAGCACAGGGACCTTGTCACCAAGGGCTTTCACTTATGGGGGGGGGGTCGCCATGGCAACGGCACCCAGGGACCAGCCTGCCGCCTGCCCACTGCTCAGCATTTTGGGGGCTCCCTGGCTGTGCTGTGATCACCAGCCCAGCAGCCTCCTCCTGCACTGGGGATGCAGGGGGCAGGGAGAAGCTGGGGGTTCAACCGGATTTCTGGCGGTGAAGCCAGTGGAGACGCTGCCTGAGGCCCTGCCCCCAGCCCCCGACCTGAAACTCGAAAGAATTGACTGCAAGGAAAGATGCACAACACGTATCCCAAGGTCCAAACCCTCTGACTCCTGACCCTGGTCGCCCTGCGGTGGAGGGCTGCTAAAAATCGATTCCAAGTCTGTGCTTTCTGAGTGAAGACAACGGCGTCTGCTAGGACGCCATCTACTTGCTGAGACTGTCCAAGTTCAGTGCAAGTGCCAGTGAATGTGAACAGGCAAGAACTGTAGTATCTTACTTCTAGTCTTTGACTAAGAGCAGTAAGCTTTCAAACTTGCGAGTGGAGGAGTCCGTCCTTTGTCAGGGTCTCTAGGGACTCGACACTCTCCCATTCTTCCTAATTAGAAAAGACAGTAGGCTTTTCTCTGCAGATGCTAAGGAAGGATGCGAAGATCCTTGGCCATTCTCTCAAATCCTGTGATCCATGATATGAGAGAGGAGGCAACCTGGCTTGTTGAGATGATGTTCTGAATGCAAACAGGGAGCTCAGGCCATGGCTATGGCTCACTAGACAGCAGGAACTAAGGCCCTGGGAGCCATCCACTATTGCGCTGACCTGCCCGAGGTTAGCGAGGGCAGCCAGCAATCCTTGGAGGACACCAGAACCGTGTGCTTGAAGCATACCTACATACCAAAGAGGAAAATGTACGCTGCCCAGCAGAGAAAGACAGCCCACTACAGACGTCCTAGATTTCCAAAGGACTTGACATTCTGTTCCACCAACAGAGGCTGAGGTTGAGTAAGGAAAATCACACACATCGGGAATGCTGTCCAGCATCTGCTGAACTCTCCCCGTCCATTTTAACTCTTTTCCTACACTTTCAGGATGGAAGAGAAGTCAGGAGAGAGAGGCAATATCTTCTCTTTGGTTGTTTCTAATTTTACCCCAACTGGCTTTTGACACTGTGTTCCATCACTGTAATTCTCAGTTTTCTCTGCTATGTTACTCAACACGGACCCCTCTCTCCTCCCACTGCTCCTCTGTCGGCAGCTCCAAGAAGCATCAACTAAACCACCCTCTGCAGCCCTCTGCAGGGCAGTTTCCTGTGGAGAGATGAGTGATATTCTCACAGAGCCACCAGCAGAAAATGGGAGAACAACTAGGCCAGAGGCCCGAAGGGCGGGCTCGCAGGCCTGACTGTGCTCAGAGCCTGCTGGGTAAACCTGTGAGGTCATCGGCCTCTCCCGGCCTCAGTTTCCCCACCTTTCAAATGAAGGGCTTCCTCGACATGCTTTCTATGACATTATCTACCCGGACGTTTCCATCTGAAGGTAGGAGAATGGAAAGCCAGTCCCCAGGAGCCGCTTCACTGGACAAGACACAGCCTGCCTCGTCCTGCTTCCCTCGACACAAAGGTGAAGAGGTCCCTCTGCTCTGCAGCCGCCTCGCTCTCTGCATCAACCCCAGGACGCTGGCCCAGCCTGGGATGAAGCCACCTCCTGCTAGCGCCTTGCTGCTTTCTGGTGCACTTCCTCACTCAACACGACCCCTTCAAGTTCATGGCTACCTCTGCTCTGGGAGCCCTCATAGACGCTCAGGCTCACCTCCGGGCGGAGCCCCCTCAGCTCTCACGGTGGGTGCGAAGGAAACCCGAGTCCTCAGCTGGCCCCCGCCCGGGAAGCAGGGTGGTGCCCCCTCCCCTGGCTGCTGCCACCCCAGCTCTATCGGAAGCAGCAGTTTCCCTGCCAAGCCAGGCCCGGCGGTGAACCAGCTCAGCGCGGCCGGCCTCTGTCTGCCGCATCCTGGACCTGCCCTCTCCCAGGAAGGAACGCACCGGTGACGACCTCTGCTGTTCCCTGCTCCCCAGTCGGCAGACAAGCCCCCGAGACCTGCGGTGGGACTGACCTAAGCTTACTCACTAGGACACTGTGGATGAGAGCATATGACAATGTCAGCAGTGAAGCAACTTAAATAAAATCTCCTTTACATAAAATGTTTACAAACCTCCAGTTCATTTTCATCAAAGATTTTAATCAAATCAATAGGGAGCAGCTCCGTGAATCCCTGAAAGAAAAAAAAAAATCACTCTCAATACCTTTTTCTCTGAAAGAGACAAATTTTATAGGGCCAACCAGCTCTGTGTGATTAGCTAGGAAAAAACACATTGTTCTCTGATGATTTATAGCTATCAGTGACAGTATTCTGTGATTTTAGTTCTGATAAAAACAGCATAATCACAATGTAAAAGATTTAAAGAGCGGCAGACTCCAGAGGGTTCAGGTACTTGGGTAATTCCTGAAACACTATGAAAATATAAGTTGCTGTAAGCAGGCGGCGGATTCCAAAAGCCATTTATGACACACTGCCGGGAGTCAGGGTGCCCCTAGACACATAGGCCACAGGCGTGCAAGTGAACCATTTACAAATAAGGCACCAAAAGCAGAGATGAAACCCCAGAGGTGGCCGTGTCATCAGCAGAGAGGAGACAGGGAGTACAAAGGACCAGCCCGGTCCCAGCTTAGTTGTTTAGTTATCACTAACTGATGGCTCAGACAGTAAAGAATCCACCTGCAATGCAGGAGATGTGGGTTTGATCCCTGGGTCAGTGAGATCCCTTGGAGGCGCAAATGGCAACCAAGTCCAGTATTCATGCCTGGAGAATCCCATGGACAGAGGAGCCTGGCGGGTTACAGTCCATGGTGTTGCGAGGAGTCAGACACGACTCAGTGACTAGCACTTTCACTAACTACTGCTCTGATCCAGGACGGAAGCTCCGTGTTGCTGGCCTTTTGTGCGGTCCATTTCCGAAAGAGATCACCTGGAGTGAGGCCAGCTGGGTTTCTCGTGTAAATGAGGTATGAGGAGCCCTGCGGCTCTCAAGCGCCTCCAATTCACACGTTACACGCAAGGTCCCAGGATTTTTCCGAGCGTCCTTCCTGGGCGGGTGCTTTACTCACCACCAGCAGGTAAGCGGGTGAGGGATGAGCTTGAGAGCATCAGCCAACGAGAACCCGGCGTCGGTTCAGTGAGAAAGGAAGCCTGGAGTGGACGCCCGGGGTGCGCTCTTTAAGCAACTAGAGCAACTATTAGGACTTACAAAGAAACTGCACTTGGGACACAGTGAGCCCTTTACAAGAACAATGAACCCCTATTCTCTGCGATGGGCCGCTCTCCTCAGGGGCCTGGTGGCATCACTGACGTTAACTACCCAGGTCTGAGAAGTAACTGCTTCACACTTTAATAGGGTGAGAAATTGTTCAGCCAGCTATAAAGAAAGGGCAGGGGATTAAAGAAAAAAAATGTCCGACCAATGAAGGGGAAGGCACTGCTCCTGGGGAGGGATGGTATAAATGGAAACTGCCCAGGTCCTCCCATTTCTCAGAACCTGGGGAGGGATGGTGTGAATGGAAACTGCCCAGGTCCTCCCGTTTCTCAGAACCTGTGGTCACCGCAGCAAAAGGCTGAGATGCTCCCAGCATTCCCCGGGGCACCACAGAAAACTGCAGGATGATGGCTCTAGCCTCTGTGGGGAGAGCCTGCCCTTCTGGATCAAGACTTCTCTTTAAAAAACAGTTACCGCCAATTAAAAACTAATAGCAACAAAGCTAGAAAACGCTGAACCAAAGCAAACAAACGGAAGGCCGCAGCTCACACTCCTGCTCCGGGGCTGGGGGCGGTGGGAGTGGGGTCCCCACACCTGCGCCCGTGTGCGGGACTGTGATGGTCCTCCGCCTCGTGCCCACCCCCAGGAGGAGAGTGGTCCTCTCCCAACCTCAGGGCACAGGCCAGGCTCCCAGTGAGCCCGACTCACCTCCAGGAAGGCGTTCATCTGCTTCTGGACCCTGTTCACGAACCTCCACTGGATGACCAGGCTGCGGGAGGAAACGGACAGCAGTTAGCCACCCCTTCACCCTGCTTCCATTCCGTCCATCACAACTGCAGGGGAGGAGCAGGGCCCGGAGCGGGCGGAGGAGAGGGTGGGGCCGCTGCTGCTGAGTCCTGGATGCTTTTGAGCACAGGGGCACATGTGGAGCCTCGAATCTCACTGAAGATTTAAAAAAAGTAAGACTGGTTCTCCCCGTTCCCCTCCACCAAGCCTGTTTACCAAAGCTGCTTTATAAATGTGACCGTCCTGAGAGAAGGGAAAACGGGCTTTGAATACAAACATACCTGGGCATAATGGACACATATACACAAACCCACATATGTACATACCCACACTTACGTACAACCATGTACATATTTTTAAGGGGAATACCCAGCACAATATATGTGATCATATATTTTGTTCTAGTAACCAATGTGCCGGTTTTCAACGAAGACATACAATTTATCAGCATTTTACCACGAACATTAATACTTTAATACCAACATTTGGAGGACTAGTGGTAAAAAAAACCCTGAGTCGCAGGAATCCACTGAAACCATGCTGCCTGTGGCAACGGCAAGTGCCCAGCAGCATCTCCTGCCTGGCGAGTCCGCCCTGGGGCCCACCTGAGGCTTCCCTCGTGAAACAGCACAGGGACCTTGTCACCAAGGGCTTTCACTTATGGGGGGGGGGTCGCCATGGCAACGGCACCCAGGGACCAGCCTGCCGCCTGCCCACTGCTCAGCATTTTGGGGGCTCCCTGGCTGTGCTGTGATCACCAGCCCAGCAGCCTCCTCCTGCACTGGGGATGCAGGGGGCAGGGAGAAGCTGGGGGTTCAACCGGATTTCTGGCGGTGAAGCCAGTGGAGACGCTGCCTGAGGCCCTGCCCCCAGCCCCCGACCTGAAACTCGAAAGAATTGACTGCAAGGAAAGATGCACAACACGTATCCCAAGGTCCAAACCCTCTGACTCCTGACCCTGGTCGCCCTGCGGTGGAGGGCTGCTAAAAATCGATTCCAAGTCTGTGCTTTCTGAGTGAAGACAACGGCGTCTGCTAGGACGCCATCTACTTGCTGAGACTGTCCAAGTTCAGTGCAAGTGCCAGTGAATGTGAACAGGCAAGAACTGTAGTATCTTACTTCTAGTCTTTGACTAAGAGCAGTAAGCTTTCAAACTTGCGAGTGGAGGAGTCCGTCCTTTGTCAGGGTCTCTAGGGACTCGACACTCTCCCATTCTTCCTAATTAGAAAAGACAGTAGGCTTTTCTCTGCAGATGCTAAGGAAGGATCGAAGATCCTTGGCCATTCTCTCAAATCCTGTGATCCATGATATGAGAGAGGAGGCAACCTGGCTTGTTGAGATGATGTTCTGAATGCAAACAGGGAGCTCAGGCCATGGCTATGGCTCACTAGACAGCAGGAACTAAGGCCCTGGGAGCCATCCACTATTGCGCTGACCTGCCCGAGGTTAGCGAGGGCAGCCAGCAATCCTTGGAGGACACCAGAACCGTGTGCTTGAAGCATACCTACATACCAAAGAGGAAAATGTACGCTGCCCAGCAGAGAAAGACAGCCCACTACAGACGTCCTAGATTTCCAAAGGACTTGACATTCTGTTCCACCAACAGAGGCTGAGGTTGAGTAAGGAAAATCACACACATCGGGAATGCTGTCCAGCATCTGCTGAACTCTCCCCGTCCATTTTAACTCTTTTCCTACACTTTCAGGATGGAAGAGAAGTCAGGAGAGAGAGGCAATATCTTCTCTTTGGTTGTTTCTAATTTTACCCCAACTGGCTTTTGACACTGTGTTCCATCACTGTAATTCTCAGTTTTCTCTGCTATGTTACTCAACACGGACCCCTCTCTCCTCCCACTGCTCCTCTGTCGGCAGCTCCAAGAAGCACACGCCAGTCACCCCCTCCATCCCGTAACTGAGCATCCCGTGAGCCCACGCCAGAGAGGAGCCAGGCTGCTGCGGATGTCCACGGCACGCACGGGGCGTTCTGGCGAGGGCTGCCCACCAAACACGCCGCTCGATCTAATCAAAGACAGGGCTGTGTGTGTACGTACTCGATGTACTCTCTTTTGTTTTCATTCGTTACCATTATTTCTGACCCGTTGGGCTTCAGATCCACTTGATATGTCTGCAATTACAAAGATAAAACAACGATCACCATCATGAAGCTATTTTGCGTATTATCACTGAGTAATAACGTCTCACAATAAAGGAACTTAAGTAAAATTTATTCAGAACTCTTTCCCAGAAAATGGGCTCCGTGTCCCAGGGAGTATCTAATGAGGCCTTTAAATGTTAAGATGTTACATGCTTAAAGATGTTATCATCGAAGGCAAATGATTTTATGGTTATTTATGAGTTTTAATTATCCTTCATACATTAGCAACAGTGGGGACAACACTTTTTTCCATCTGCTATTGACTTATCAAGAAGTTTAATTATGTTTCACAGAAAAGACAGGGTACATCCATCAAGACTGCAGAGATCCCAATTTGTTGCTGAAAATTAGATTTTATAGCCATAAAAAAAGACGTGGAATTTCTTTCAAAGGGGCAAAACACAGAGACTTAAAAGAGAGATGCTGAGAAAGTCAAGCTGAGGAATGGATTCGCCTGCCCCCGGAGGACCCCTGCCTTTTCTGTGCATCAGACACCACCTCCGGCTTCCCTGGTGGCTCAGCGATAAAAGAATCTGCCCGCAGTGCAGGAGACGCGGGTTCCAGCCCTGCGTCAGGAAGATCCCTGGAGGAGGGCGTGGCAACCCACTCCAGTGTTCTTGTCTGGAGAATCCCATGGATGGAGGAGCCTAGTGGGCTACAGTCCATGGGCTCACAAAGGGTCGGACATGACTGAAGGGACTTGGCAGGCACACGACACCACCTCCTGGCTCCCTGTCCCAGAACGTCCCCGCCTCCATCAGAGCCGCCCAGGATCATGAAGAGCAAAGACGCCGAGCCCAAGGCAGAGTCTCCTCCTTGCTAGCCCTGGCTTAACAGCTGAGTGGACAGAGCGGTAAGTAGCAGAAGGGAAGGAAGAGTCTACTGATCTGACAGGAAAGTGTTTACTCTCATGGAAATTCCAGGGAAATAAAGAGGAAAAAAATACCACCCACAGCTCCCCTATTCACAGATAACCACTTTCATATTCTACTGGGAGTCCTTGCGGTCTTTCCCCCATGTGCATCCGGCTATGTCCGGAGGAAGTCAAGCCCGAGGGAGTGGGTTCTCCAGAGTAAACGTCCAGGTCACGTCCCTCACTTGGGATACAGTCACACCTGTAACAGACCCTTGCTCTGACACAGGTCCACTTTCAGCGACCCTGCCCCTGCTCCAACACTCTGGCCACCAGACGAAGAGCTGACTCACTGGAAAAGACCCTGATGCTGGGAAAGACTGAGGCCAGCAGAAGCAGGCGGCAGAGGATGAGACGGTCAGATGGCACCACCGACTCCATGGACAGGAGTTTGAGCAAACCTGGGAGATAGTCATGGACAGGGAAGCCTGCTGCAGACACCCCTGAGCACCTGAACAGCACAGCAGAGCGCCCTGGCCCTGCCACACACACCCAGGAGCAGACCGGGTGCCTCCGGCCTGCCCATCAGATCCTCTTCCTCTCCTAAGCACCTCCTCTGAGGGTGTACTTGACTGTTGCTCTTTGTCACGTGGAGGCAGCTTTTTCAATCTACGCCTACAGATCCCTGGTCTTGGCCCTTCCCGTCTTCTTCTTCCTCCTTCATTATCTGGGAAGTGACCTAGCTTCCCTCCCACCTGACTGAACCCCACTTTCAACAACGTCAATATGATGTTTTCCTGTCCCCAGTATGGACTTTAACTGCTACTGTATTTTTGTATTTCTTCAAATCCTTCCTTCCCACTGGGCTCCCTTCCACCACTAACTTTCAGCCTGTCCAGTCGCACCCCTGTCCCCCTAGCAGGGATCTGCTCTTGTCCTGTGTAGGTCCCAGCACCTCGTGAGGATATTGAACAGCTCTGCTTAGGAAGTGGGATGGCAACAGGCATCAAGATTTTAAGGTGCGAGTCCCTTCTTATAGTTACTTCTCTTTTAGGATTTATACCAACGGTAAGATATTGGTACAAAAATGTGTCTTTCAGGATTGCAGTCTTCATACTGTTTATATGGTGAGATACTGAAACAGCCCAGATGCCAACCACTAGGGTGTGGCTAAAAATGGGGCTTCCTTGGTGGCTCAGTGGTAAAGAGTTGGCCTGCCAGCGCAGGAGACGTGGGTTCGATCCCTCCTCTGGCCAGACCCCACATGCGGTGGAGCGACCAAGTCTGTGACTGCCGAGACTGCGCTCCGGACCCCGCGCGCCCAATGAGAGAGGTCGCTGCGGTGAGCAGCCGAGGCGCCGGGACAAAGAGGTGCTCTCCGCCACCAGGACCAGAGAAGAGCTCCCGCAGAGCAACACAGACCCTGTGTAGCCATGAATAAACAGACATTATTAAAAAAGGATGTTTGGTCTATGGAATGAAATCCAGTGTAGCTATTAAAAAATGGTATTAAAACTGTGCATACTCTACAATTCTACTCCTATAATAAAAAAAATAAAAATAAAAATACCTTGTGTGTGTTTACAGAGAATAATTCTGCAAGACACAAAAATTTAATGGTAATTTTTCTCTAGGTGGTAGGAACTAAGGGTGATTTTAATGTGTGTTTACTGTACCAACTTTATTACAAAGATCAATATTTTATATTTTATAATCAGATACACAGAATTAGTTTTGAAAGTAAAAAAAAGAAACAAAGAGCAGACTGTCCTCTCTGTGCAGGGAAGGAGTCGCGGCCAGGGCAGCTCCGGGTCACGCGGCTGCTCATCCCCCTAGCAGGGATCTGCTCTTGTCCTGTGTAGGTCCCAGCACCTCGTGAGGATATTGAACAGCTCTGCTTAGGAAGTGGGATGGCAACAGGCATCAAGATTTTAAGGTGCGAGTCCCTTCTTATAGTTACTTCTCTTTTAGGATTTATACCAACGGTAAGATATTGGTACAAAAATGTGTCTTTCAGGATTGCAGTCTTCATACTGTTTATATGGTGAGATACTGAAACAGCCCAGATGCCAACCACTAGGGTGTGGCTAAAAATGGGGCTTCCTTGGTGGCTCAGTGGTAAAGAGTTGGCCTGCCAGCGCAGGAGACGTGGGTTCGATCCCTCCTCTGGCCAGACCCCACATGCGGTGGAGCGACCAAGTCTGTGACTGCCGAGACTGCGCTCCGGACCCCGCGCGCCCAATGAGAGAGGTCGCTGCGGTGAGCAGCCGGGGCGCCGGGACAAAGAGGTGCTCTCCGCCACCAGGACCAGAGAAGAGCTCCCGCAGAGCAACACAGACCCTGTGTAGCCATGAATAAACAGACATTATTAAAAAAGGATGTTTGGTCTATGGAATGAAATCCAGTGTAGCTATTAAAAAATGGTATTAAAACTGTGCATACTCTACAATTCTACTCCTATAATAAAAAAAATAAAAATAAAAATACCTTGTGTGTGTTTACAGAGAATAATTCTGCAAGACACAAAAATTTAATGGTAATTTTTCTCTAGGTGGTAGGAACTAAGGGTGATTTTAATGTGTGTTTACTGTACCAACTTTATTACAAAGATCAATATTTTATATTTTATAATCAGATACACAGAATTAGTTTTGAAAGTAAAAAAAAGAAACAAAGAGCAGACTGTCCTCTCTGTGCAGGGAAGGAGTCGCGGCCAGGGCAGCTCCGGGTCACGCGGCTGCTCAGGGCCATGGTTTCTCCGGGAGGCAGTGATGGGGGCTCGGGGGCTCCAGGCCCTTCTCGGGAGGAGGCAAGTCCTCCCAGAGCCTCAGCTGCCCCCTCCCTGGCCTCCACACCCCTGTGGGCAGGAACAGCTGTCATTCAAACTCCATCAGAAACTCACATCCCTTGAGTCAGCGATGCCATCCAACCATCCTCTACTGCCCTTCTCCTGCTGCCCTCAATCTCTCCTGGCACCAGGGTCTTTAAAAATTCCACTTTCTGAAAACAGCTGTCATCTCGTGTCTGAACGCCTTCCTTAAGGACCCAACACTAACTAACACAGCGCCTGGCACACAGGAGGGGGTCGACAGTGCTTATGGAAGAAAACTTTTTTGTTGAAGTCTCTCGGCCCAAGTACGAACTCCTCTCTCGTCTTTGTAAAGCAAGACGACCAAGACCAGCAGAACCTCTAGGATGCAGCTCTCATGGAACTGGACCCCACCTCTTTGCTAAGTAACAACTTGGGACTCACACAGGTCTCCCCGATCTTCTGGCAGATGCTTTAGGACGAAGGTCTGAGAAGCCCGCAGGGACACTGGGTCGAATTGGCGTGCAGGGCCTGGTCCGAGCGAGGTCTGGGGGCTTCTCCTCCCGCTCCTGGGCGCTGCTGTCCCCGTCCTCCCCGGCTGCCCCGGCGATCGGCGCCTCTTCCCACCTTCGTGCTCCCCGCAGCTGCCCCTGCCCATCTTCCCGACTCTGTCTTGGAGAAGCCGCCTCCTCCCTGGGTTCTTGGTCCACCTCTCCCCTCTCTCTCCCCTCCTGTTCCCAGTGTCTGTCTTTCCTGTTTGCTCTCCCCCACCCAGTGCTTCTCAGCCTTTTCCCCCAGTCGGCAGCCCCTGAGGCGCCGTTTTAGATGCCCACCCCTCAACTGCCCCCTTCCTCTAGTGCAGTCTTACCAAAGGCGGCTATGGGACACCAGCGAGCGGTATGTTCTGGGGCCCCGTGGAGGACACAAGCCACTGTACTGGCTGAGGCCTCCTGTCCTCTAAGAACAGGTTTTTGCCCCCAGAGGAGCACTGTCACCCCAGCTGGACACGTGTGCCTTCGCCCAGCTCAGGCCAGGCCCCAGAGCTCTCCCGCGCGGCTGCCCGCCCACTGCACAGCGCCGCTCGCCCGTCAGCCGCTGCTTTGCCGGCCCTGCCATCCAGAGCTTCTGCGTGTCACAGCGTACATCTCTGGCTAGTGTATGACGATCGTTAAATACTGAAATTTGTTCACTTGAAACATTTTTAACAGCCACCCCCCCAGCCCCAGCAGCTCCAGAGTCTCACCAACCAGAAAGAAGACAAAGCGGAGGAGCACGGCAACAGCTGCGGCTCCGTTAGCAGAGCGGCCGCCACCACCCCACGGGCCGGCACTTATCACAGAGGAGAGAGCGCAGAGCAGGGGAAGGCCGACCGCATGCACACCTCACTTCCGTGGGCACCAGGAGGTGTGGGCTCCCTTTTGGGTTAGGAAAACTGCAATGCACTGCAGAGCCAAGGAAACCGTGAACAAGATGAAAAGACAACCTTCACCATGGGAGAAAATAACTGCAAATGAGGCGACTGACATAGGATTAATCTCCAAAATACATAAGCAGTTCGTGCAGCTCAGTATCAGAAAGACAAAACGGCAGTTTGCAAAGGGCTGGAGAGGGCGGCGCCGGCACAAGCCTCTTGCTGACGTCCACATTTCGGGCTCAACAACTCTGTTCTGGGCACCAGCTTTGCAGCGGGCACCGAGAGGCGGTGAGAGCACAGTGGTGAGCGCCAGGCAGCCCCAGGATGGCCGCCACCGGGTGGAGCCCAACGGGCGAGGCAGACGCTGAACATGCAACCGTACCAATGAGTGGGAAGGCACTTGTGGCCTGCCACAGGGAGACACGAGAGACCCTCTGAAGGACTGGGGCTGGGGTCAGAGCTGGCTGTCTGAACCGAGGCTGGGAGCGTGTTCTCCACTCAAGGAATGGAATGTGCAAAGGTCCTGAGGCAAGAAGGAACTTGGTGTATTGAAGCGGTCTCCAGCAGACCCAGAAAGTGTGAGAGGCAGCAATGACGCAAAGTGTAGCTGAGACAAATACGCCGGGCCCGGCCACGCAGGACTTCACGGGGCACATGCAGGATTTGGGTCTTATCTCGACAGTGACAGGTGGGAATTCTCTGGGTGCTTTCAGCAGAGGAATGACACGACCACCTCAAATTCTGCTAAGACCACTCTGCCATCGTAGGAGGTCAGGGTGGATATAAAAGACCAGTTAGACGCCTACAAGAGGGGCTTCCCTGGGGGCTCCGTGGTGAAGAATCCGCCTGCCAACACAGGAGACAAGGGTGCGATCCCTGATCCAGGAAGAACAAAGATCCCATGATGCTGTGGAGCAACTAAGCCCGTGTGCTAAGCTGCTGAGCCTGTGGCTAGAGCCCGGGGTGGCAGCGGCTGAGCCCACGGGCCCCAGACCCTGTGCTCCACAGCAAGAGGGCGCACCGCGAGGAGGAGCTCACGCCCCAGCCCTGCTCGCCACAGCAGAGAAAGCCCGAGCAGCGACAGACTGAGCTCAGCCGAGAAATGAATAAACAGAGTTACATATTTATATACACACACATAAAATATACATCACTATATATTACATGCGACCCCAGGGACTATACAGTCCATGGAATTCTCCAGGCCAGAATACTGGAGTGAGTCGCCTTTCCCTTCTCCAGGGGATCTTCCCGACCGAGGGATCAAACCCAGGGCTCCCACACTGCAGGCGGATTCCTTACCAGCCGAGCCACCAGGGAAGCCGTATAATGTGTATATGGTCGCTTACCCTCAGGTACTGGTGAGGGGCAGACACGGAAAACAGAGGGAACCGACAAAGAGCAGGGAGTGAAAATGAACAGTCCCAGCGATGGGCGGAATGTGGGAGAGGAGAGCTAGGTGCAGCTGCTTAACTCACTCCGTGCTCTCTCCCAGAATACAAAACAGATGTGCGAGCTCCTCGTTAATCAGGGTTAGCTCTCTCAAAGGGAAAGGCAGTAACTTCACAAACAGGGCACCTAATCATTATCTTACTCATCTTGCGAGTCTATTTTGATTATCGCATTACTCTCCCTGATTCAATCCAAAGTCAGAAAAATTCACACTAAATGAGGAGGCTTGAGAACTGTTTTTATGAATAACTGACATAAATTATGACGATCATGAAAATCTTTATCAGGAGACAACTTAAAAACGCACACACTTTCTGTTTGGTTTGTACTTGTTTGGTAGAAACAGTTACATTTAACTGTAACTGAGGAAGGTCTCTCAGGGTGTCTTCATCTAATCATGGCATCAGTAATGCCTTCTGAACCATGTTATTTAAGTTAGTCAAATGGAGTCCTGTGGGCTTCCCTGATGGCTCAGCAGTGAAGAATTGCCTGTAAAGCAAGAAACACAGGAGACACGGGTTCGATCCCTGAGTTGGGAAGATGACCTGGAGAAGGAAATGGCAACCCGCTCCAGTGTTCTTGCCTGGAGAATCCCACAGACAGAGGAGCCTGGCGGGCTACAGTCCAAAGGGTTGCAGAGTCAGACAAGACAGAGCAACTTGACTGAGCAGGGATGGAGCTCCTAAGTGGATATACCTGAGACCCTTCTTTTTGCATTTGACAGTCCAAGACTGATTTTAAGTCTTCTTGGCTCTTTACGTCTCCCTCCATGTGTTAAAAAATGCAAAGACGACATCCTTCCAGGATGACGGCTGTGTGCTGCTGCTGCTAAGTTGCTCAGTCATGTCTGACTGTGTGTGACCCCATAGATGGCAGCCCACCAGGCTCCCCCGTCCCCGGGATTCTCTAGTCAAGAACACTGGAGTGGGTTGCCATTTCCTTCTCCAATGCACGAAAGTGAAGTCACTCAGTCATGTCCGACTCTTGGTGACCCCATGGACTGCAGCCTACTAGGCTCCTCAGCCCATGGGATTTTCCAGGTAAGAGTACTGGAGTGGGGTGCCATTGCCTTCGCCAAGCCATGTGTTACCCTTTGAAAATTGGCAGTCAAGACCCTTAAAAAAAGGTCCAGCTTAATAAAAAGTCACCACAATTCCATTTTGTTTTCTCATATCTGGAGCTTCTGTTACTTGTAACATTAAAAAAATGGTATCAGTACGATTCAGTCCTTTGCTCGCTAAGCATGCAGTAGGCATCGCTACTCACTGGGCCCTGGAGAAACCCAGGAACCTAGAGGGCTCAGGGGAGGCAGCCGGTCAGAGGTGGCTGGAGGTCAGTGTGAGGAAGGCCACTGGGGAGGAGGCTGCAAGGGGACGGTGCCACGTAGCCTGCGGAGGGCACGGGGCATTTTGGGGGGGCAGGATGGCAGGCGCCCATGTCTGTGAAGGTGGGAGGAAGCTGATGTCAGGAGGGAAGGTAGCGGTACACCATGCAGGGAAGGCTGCGGCTCACACCAAAGGGCACAGGACAGCAGAAGTGGAGATGCTGAGCAGAACGGCCCCGGATCCAGGTGTGCTTTGCCCAGCTACCATATCCGGAGCACATGCATGGGGGCATCAGGGAGAGGACTAGAGAGGCGGTGGTGTGGGGGCCAGGGGCCTGAGTGAGGGGAGGTGTGGACGAGAGAAGCGATGAGGACGCAGTGGCC